>VXBN01006998.1:0-166844 GCA_013397395.1 Sinosuthora webbiana
CTTCCCTTCCCTTTTCTTTTTAAACTCCGGACACCGTCATGAGCCACAATGCCATACCAAATGAAGGACTTTTAGATTCACCTCAGAATTTCTTATCTCAAAATGGTGGGCAAATGTCAGCAATGGCAGTGTTTATTCTCGGAATGCCTGCTGTCTCCAAGTAATGTTGAGCAGGTGAGACGGAATCAGTGTTTCTACCTGTTATGACTGCCCTGGCTGCTGAATGAGTCCTGTTATAGTACCATCATTTGTTTTTAAATGACACATTCTGAGCAGTGGCTGCTGCCAGTACTGGTGGACTGACCACTGTCTATGCTTTACACTCTTGCTCTCTCTCTTAAACAACTCTATTATTCCTTGTTTTTTTGTTTTGAAGAAGTGTTTTCCAGAATGTGTGGACTTCATAGACGTCCAACTCTTATTTTCAGAGGAAGTTTCATACAATCAGAAGTATGGAATTCCACTGCCCAGTGTCAAGGCCATCTGTGCTTAGTCCTTGTGTAAAAATGTTAAATGTACTTTTTAAAAGATTTTTAAAAAGATAAAGGTTCTACAATTACCCTTCTTTGTGCACATCTCAGGATGACAACTTTATTTTAGGAAATGTAGTCTGACTGGTATTCAGCTTCTAATCTACTATAATTGATAGATCCTTTCCTACAGAACCAATTCCTAGCCAGCTGTTATTCATCCTCCCTGCATTTGGTTGATTAGATCTTCTTAATTTGACAGTTTACATTTGTTTCTCTGGAGGTGGTGGTTTTTTTTGTTTGTTTGTTTTTTGTTTGTTTGGTTTAAATATGATTTCTGTAGTCTGTCAGCATAATTTTCAATACTGCCACTGACCTTAAACACTTATGCAATTCATCCTACCTTGTTTAATCTGGAGATGTAACAATCAAAATACTTTTCCCATCACGTAAACAACCAATAAATAATGCTGAGCTAACAACGGAAGTGTAGGAGTCCATTTGGTATCTGGCCTTCCAGGGTATTGGGCTTTGGTCGTCCTGATGAAACAAGGGGACACTTTCATTACAGAATTGATTTTGGAAGCTCTAGTTCACAATTCTTCATGAGAAAAATCTCCTTTAACTAAATGTATTAAAAAAAAAAAAAAAAAAAGTCCTGGAACCCCATAAACTGTTTTACTTCTAGCTTACTTAATAACTCTTATAGCTATTATTAATCTCTTGGTGTTGCAATCAACGAAGAGTTAATAAGATTTATGTGTGTGGTATGAAATTCACTGCCTGTAAAATAAATGCACCTTGCATCTGCATCCACTTCTAATCCCTCAATCGATGTGTGGGCACAACAGCCTAGAGCAACTGAGAGACAGGAACAGACAGATGACTGTCACTTCTTGTGGGTCAGAAGTAACCCAGAAAATACTGTGTTCCCAGTTCATTTACAGAGGCTGGGCTGGCTGCTCTTGGAGAGGGAGTGATCATGTTCTTTCTCAGTGTGAATATGGAGAGTATTTACACAAAAATCCTGTGTAAATAATATAAGTTACTGCATTTATTTTTAGAATGTACCAAAAATCTTTTATTTTAGGCATCATTTCTCAAGGAAGTAAAACCTCAGCAGTGTTATCCTAATATAGATTTTGTATTTATGATTTATTGGCATAATCGTAGTCAGTCAATAGCAGAGATTCACGGGCAAATACACTTATGCTAAGTTTTGAATTTTGCAGAAACCAGATGCATTTCTAGTGAGCTTTTAAAGCTTCCTGGGGGCTTTCACAATAGGAGCTGATAAAATTTTACGTAATGCTCCACTTTTATGTTTAGAGTATGATGGGAATCATTCTACCCAGTACAACAGGGCAGAAATTAACTGAATAGTTTTGAATGAGCTACCCATAAACATTTGCTGCATTTATTTTACAAGTTAACATTTTGCTCATCACAAACTGTTCCTTTGAAAGCATACAATGTGTGTATGTGTTATGGAAGTATAGCACTGGCCCAGGAAATAGAAGCATTATTTTGTAAGTCTTCCTGATTTGAAGGAGTTGAACCCACATGTCCCAAATGCCTCATCCAATTATTTTGATGACAACAATCTCTATAATTTCTGGGGAAAACAAGGTGCTGTGCAGCTGTGCATGCTAAATCCACGGGCCTGGAAAAAGAAGCAAAAGGAGACAAGTTCTGGCCTAATAGTTTTAACACTTCTATAGGAAAGAAAGAGTCCCAGGATTACAGTATTTTCTCCTGTTATTTCAGATGTGCCTTTCATCGATTTTTCTCTGCCAAGTTTTGAATAAGTGTCTTGGAATCCCAAGCCTGATCTATCACAGGCAAGACCAGAGTGATTCTCGGTCAATGAATATTTGAAATTCCAGTTTTGAAAGCCCACATAAATACTTGTTATGGTGGAAGAAAATATTACTGTTTTCCAGAGAAGTTATTTTTCAGATGGTTTTTTACTTTTGATCATTAATCTCTAATCAAGATTTTGAGGAATGTCATTATAATATCTCCCAGCTATGAAAATTGCTAGCAATGTACTGAATATACTGCAATTTAGTTTGTGACCTGATACTTGTGATACTTAGCTTGTTACCTGAATATAATTAAATCTTTACTTGATTTATATTTTCCACTGTTACAGACTGAAATTTTAATTTTGGAACAGCTATTGTTAATTATCAGGATGTTGCAGTGTTAAGTTCAGATATTTCATGAGTTCTCATTAGTAATACAAAATTGGTAAACTGGAAGCTCTGCCTTTTCTGAAACCATCAGCTTGTTCTTAGTGTCAAATCATAAAATGCAGCTACTAATAAACAGCACTATTCAGCAGCTTAAAACTGTAAATGACTGTAAGGAAGTTAAATGCAGTAGTTATTTAGGCCAGCCACACTGCTTTGTGACCTTGGATCTCAGTACAGGATGAGATTACAGCTGAAGGTAAGCAATAGTCATAGATCTGCTACTTTCCACTGAAGCAGTGTGCTGGGATTAGTAGGTAGCTGGTTGGTGCTAGGGCAGTGAAATAGCAAACAGAGTTTGGCTAGAAATTAAAGGCATTGAGATATGCTTTCCAAAAACTAGCTAAACAAAGCAACAAGATAAACACTAAAAATGAAGTAGGGCTAAGGAATGCCATCCCAGATGGAGTGATGGGTCCGGGCAGTTTCAAAGTCATCTTGTTCAGTGCAGCTAAATGCTCTACAATTTTAATGGGAGAAGTTTTAGTCCCATTTGCAATACTTTCTTCCTTTTACACTCCTCTTTATAGTAATAGATCAGGACTTATGAGATTGTGATGTGATTGTCAGTGGTGTAGGAGAGCTGACTTACATTGATGGGGTGCAGAACAGAGCAGAAAGACCTCCTCTGCTATACCCACCACTGGTATAGTTGCATATCATCAATGCTTGAATTCTTTACAAACCAATTAAATGATGATAACCTTTGCAGAAATGGCTCAGCCTTAAATTATGGTACACAGGGTGATGTATCAAAATGGTAAAGCTGCCTTATCCTTTGTATGCATATTTCTCTTCAGGTCCTTGTTCATATTCAAATGGCAAATTCATCAGATGGACTCTTCTCTTTGTCAGGCAGTAACTTGCCTGTGAAATGTCATACAAATACTGAATTGGTGCCACTCAAATATTTTTATGTGATCTTGCTTACATCTTAAAAGGATTATATCATAGATATTTGATAAAAGAGTGAACTTCTAAAGCTTTTTATTATTTCTCTAAACACAAAACTGTTTACAGTCAGTTTCAAGGGGATGCAGCAATTCTTCTCAGGATATTTATAGTATTAAACTTTTCTCCCACTGGGAATGAGCAGGTTTGGGGTAGACATTGGTGAGTAGTTGTTCTGGATTTCAGACCTTTTTGAGGAGCAAGGTGTCAGGGTATGGTGAAGGTGGACTGTCCAACCCCAAGAGTGGCACTTGAGTGTGCCCTCACCCATGGGGTGCAGTTCCACAGTCTTTGAACGTGGGGTTTGTTGTGGGGTCTGTCAACAGGCTCTGCATGGCAGTGGTGAGCCATGGCTAGGGGCGCTGGCTAGAAGATGACATGGGAGAGGGCTGGAGGTGGCACATGTGTGAGGAATCCATGCTGAGGTGGGCTGCCTGGAGTGTTGGCAGCATCCAGTCAGGGCCAGCGGTGGGGCTGGAGCCCAGCACTCCTGCAGTGTCACCAAGGCAGGGACTGACATCCCCAGGATGAGCTGAAAGGGGTCCCAGGCCCAGTGAGGGAGGTCTGGGCAGGGATGCTCAGGCCCAGTACTGGTCTCAGAATCTGACAACAGATTGTCAAAATCTGGTTTGAACAAGTGTAAAGGGCTTGTCAGTTAGTCTGTGAGAGAGAGGGGATAAATGAAACACTTGTTTCTCCCTTTTCTTGACTCTAAAGTGCAAAGGGAGCTCATTTAGTATGAAGTGTAATGTAAATTACAGACAACTTCCCTAACATCTTAAATGGCAGGGTAGGGCAAGCATTAAATTAGAAACAAGTAATGTGTAACAGGTCATGTGTAAAGATTACCTTGTGTTAGCAAAATTGTGTTTCAAGTATCAGCTGTGGAAAACCATTCATGTTGGTGTGATGTAAACTGATGTGATGGCAAGGGAGGGTTATTATTTTGGGTATAAACATTCTGTCAGAATATCCACAGTGGAGCTTCATCCTCCACATCCTTCTGTCCTTCTTCATCTTGAGGGAAAACATCTTTATCATTAGTGACTCAGATGGAAGATACTATTCAGGGAATTTTTGGAAAAAAATCATTCTTGTAATGTTTATTGATAGAATACTTAAAAACTTCTGTTAGTGTCTGAGGAAGAACTAAATTATTTTAACAGGTAACTATTCAGAAAATTTTATGAAGACTGAACTTTTTTAAAAATGCTTTTATCCTAACATAAGCTCAAAACTAGATTTAATTTACTTTAAGTTATGTCTTGCAAATTTATTTTTCAAACATATTGCGTTGTTACATAACTGTTACTATTCATAAACTAGAAAATGGAAGGAAAGTACTCATACAGGAAACTAGAGAATTCAGTTGTTCTGGCGTGGTTTTACTGCAAATGGCTAGCCTTTGAAAACTTGCCATATGCAGAAAAGGAGCTTGAATCCCACAAACCCATAAAGTGAAAATACGTATCACAAATTGGAAAAAGGGATAACGTAGCCTCAATTTTTAAAAAGGGAACTGGAAAAGACCTGGGAAACTACAGGGTGGTCAGTCTCACCTTAGTGCCTGGCAAGATTATGGAGCAGATCCACCTGGAATTTGTGCTAATGCACATGGAAAATGAGGAGGTGTTTGCTAACAGCCAACATGGCTTCACTTAGGGCAAATCATGCCTAACAAATCTGAGGGTTTTCTGTGGCAGGTTTACAATGGTGGTGGATGGGGGAAGAGAACTTGGTGTCCTTTTCCTAGACCTGAGCAAAGCATTTGACACCGCCCTGCATGACATCCTTGGCTCTAAAGTGGAGAAACATTAATTTGGTGGGTGGACCAGTCAGTGAATAAAGAATTATCTGCATGGTCTCAGTGAAAGAGCTGTGGTCAATTGTGATGGTTCTGGCTTCTTTTTCTCTGCCAAGGTTGGGATTAATACATGGCAGTCATAGTTTCATGTTTGGACTTGGATGTTTATTAATTCTCATCTATATTACAGTCTCATGAGCCATGAGCTCTAACTAGCAAGTTAGAAAACTAAGTTAAAATGGAGTACCTCTCTATCTCTACAAGGTCTTTTCAAGGACAATCTGTCCAATTATGAAATGCCACCCAAATTATTTTTATTTTAAACCCAATAACCAACTACTTGAAGTCCACACTGTGGATTTTACCAACCAGTTACAGAAAACCATGCAAACCCATGAAGAAGAAGGAAGAGGAAGGTGAAGAAGAAGAACTTGGACAGATCCTTAAATCCTCAATATTGCTTCATAAATAACTACACACTAAAATCTCAAAATCTAAGTTTCCAGAATTCGAACAGTCAATGGCTCAATGTCCAAGTGGAAAGCAGTGACAGGCAGCATTCCCTGGGGGCTGGTACTGGGACCAGCATTGTTTAACATCTTTGTCAGTGACATGGACAGGTCCAGGAGCTTTAAGGTCCCTTCCAAATCAAATCATTCTGTGTTTTTATGTTTCTGTTATTCTACTGCTTTTGTAAATATTTCAGGAGCTCATTTATTTGCCTAAAACCACAAACATATTTATCCAATAAAGTATTCAAACCTTGTCAGTTTAGGCAGAGGTGGAATTTCATCTCGATACAAGCACAAGGCTACTAACCCTCAAAAAGCAAAGATACAGAGTGGTCAAGGAACCAACACAAGAGCACATAAGTGGTGGTAGATATCTTGCATCCCAAAATTGTGCCACAAGTTGAGTGATGGGCACCAATGCACACAGATTTGGAAGGAAGGCCTTTTTCTTTATTTGGAAGGACACCAGTTCAAAATCACACGGATATTCTTTGAATTTTTCTTCTTTATCTGACTTTGTTGCAGTGCGTGGCCTTCTCTGAGCCCAGTTGCCCTCAGCTGGGCTCCTCGGCCGCTCGGCACGTCTCAACAGAACCAATATGTGGGTTTTTGGCTCAGCTGCACCTCCTTTTTGGTTGTCATGGTTGTGGTGTCTCAGAAAAAGTGGACTCTCCGAAGTTGGGAAGGAGCAAAGGTTTATTTGGGGGACATGGGGGAACTTCTTCTTCAGACCATGCCCCAGGAGAGACCCCCACCCTGGGCTATGGTGAGTTTTTATACTTTTTAGACAAAAGGAGGCGGGAAATAGGACCGAAAGCCAATAAAACAATTAATACAATAAATGCCTACTACATTACATAGCTAGTGGCAAATCACAGGTACACAGGGGAGTGGACCCAAGACTTCTGCCAATCCACAGGACAGAGGCCCTGGAGGTTTCTGGACTATAGAGATAACAAATTCAGTGATGGACAGAGGAAGGAAAAAGGGGGGCATCTTCAAAGGAGGGTATACCTCATCCAGGGAAGGGGCCAATCAAAGTCTGTCTCTAGGCAAAACCTAGAGATGACATTGAAACTGTTATCAACTCAAGATAGGAAAGCATTCCACTAACAAAAGGGGCCCATCTAGGGAAAACTAAAACTTACACTATTCTAATAATATGTTTTAAACTAAATTTTGGAACCCCACATGACTTTACATATTTAAGACTATAAAAAGGAAGAACTCTTATATTTATTATCTTCTACAACTCCCTTTAGAAGTTAAGTAACACAGAATCATCTTCCAACTATCTTTGTTTAAACATTGCTGTTGAGCTAAACTTTTTGATTATTGCCTGTAAGTTTGCTGCCAAGTTGCTATAATGTTTTTTGTTTGCTGTCCAGAAAAAGAAATGATGGTTTCAAATTTTTCATTAATCCATTTGCCTAATTCCCGTTATGGGAACACATTTCTTATGTATCCTAGTAGATACGTTGGAAACATCAAGTGTGTTAGTCTAGATTGGTTACATTTTTTGTTGAAAAAACCTTTCCTTAGTTTCAGATTCCTATGATTCCTTTATGATCTTGAATTCTGAACTATTAAGAGGAAGGCATCTACTTCTAATACCAGTATAAGATTATTTTAATAATCTTATTAAAAGTAAGATGTATTTCTGATGTATTTTTTATCTCAAGTGAAGGCTCCTAGAAATGAACAGGGACTTCTGTCCATCCTTTGTTCCCTTACCCTGTAAATAACTCACTGCCTCACTATCCAAGGATTTTCTTTTTTGCTCCATTTGCATCAGCACTTCTGACAGACTGAGCCACCTTGGTAAATTATCTGGGGCTGTCAAGGACACCCTGCTGACCTGGATCCCACAAGGTCCTATGAGACCATTGGAAAGAGACTATCATCTCCCTTTTGTATGTCTTTGCTGAATCTGTATTTCCTCTTCTTAGCCCCTGCAGTTCTCCAGATTATGTGTCAGATAGTTTTCAGCTATGTGACTATTTCAGTCTGTGGTTCAGAAGGACAAGATGTTTATCTGTTTCTTCAAAAGAGGTTCCTCAAGCAAATGACAAGTTAAATTTCAGGTATCTGCAATCTGCTACAATTTATTTGTCTCATAATAGAAAAAGCACAATTCATAAATCTTTTTCATTACATAGTACAGAAAAAAGCCACTTAATAAAACATTTAGAAACATGTTCAGCAATCTAAATAGGGTGTAAAATATGAGTGTTTTCTAGTCCATGTTCCGTTCAAATACTATTGTTGACATTACTTTTTCACATAAGACTAAGAAAATAAATATTCATCTCATATCAGGATTCTTTTTCATTGTAGAATAATTTAAAATTCTTTTATATGTTTATGTGATGTATGTCTCTTAATGGAAACTTTTGGGAAAAGTAGATTATATTTTCATATACAGAGATACATGGAATAATAATATTAAGTTTCTCCACATGGATTGCCATGTTTAGTATACCTTGTATGATGGATGGAGTCAATAAAAAGTATATTTTAAAGGCAATAATGAGTACCAGGTTTCATAGGAAAAGTCATAATGCAGTTTGTTGGAAACCTCTCCAAAGGCTCCACAGAATTCCTGTTCACAATGTGCCCTGCAAGACAGGTGGCATACTGGCATTTGGTTATCTCAGTTTAAAACACTGTCACCATTCCTTTAACCCTTAGTGCTTGTTTAATAATCTTTTTTTTGTCATGAACCACAATGTGCATGAACTTAGGGGATGCTGCTTAGCATGGAGGAAGAGGGATGATTTGGAAAGCAAATGCAGAAGCTTATTGCTTCCTGTTGCTTTTGACTCGTTTCTCAGGAATTCTTCGTAATTTGATTGCTGATTTTTTTTTTTTTTGTTTACAGGAACTCTGGAAAGGACTAATTTTATATATTTTTGTATTTGAAACAGGTATATTTTCTTTTAGCTACCATTTTAAGAATTCCTAGGGTTGTCTTACTGTTCTAGGTCAGCTCATGACAATGAATTGACACATTTATGAAATCACTTTGATTCTAATTTTAGTTTTTCCTTGCATTTTAGGAATTTAAAGCTTTTTTTTTTTTTCTTTTTTCCTCTCCAAGATGTTTGATTTGTGTTCTGGACATACCAAAGCGTCCTTTACACCTTGTGACACCTAATGTCATTCCATTCAGGGATTTCTAAAGAACTTCCACATAAAAAGATACATTAAATGAACTGAACAGGCATTTTTGTTTGTTTTTTTCTTATGTATTCAGGTAGTTGTTCTTTGTAATTTTGTTACTCATTCATAATTTACTATCACTTTCATATCATTACTGCAGAACAATTGTGAAATATCCTGCAGATTTCAGAGGATCTTGCAATATTCTTTTGCTTTTTTCTTTTCCTTTGAAGGGCATATGATGGAGAAAGATAATGCAGCAGTTTTTAACATGTATTAAAAAAAAACAATCTTCAAAGTAGGAACAGCAGTATAGGAAGAAAAATGATTTTCAAATAATTAGTCAACACACACCAGCTGGCATTTATAGATTAAGGAACAATCAACTCCTTAAATTTTAAGGGACTGAGCCCATGGGAAATTTCTTACTTCAGTTAAGTTTGATTCAAGTATTGGGAAAGGCCCATAATAAATAAAAGTACAATAAGGAAATCAAGCTTTTCTGTTTTCCTGCCTTATGTGGAACTGCCTCACGATAGTTAATTTAATGTCTGCTGAGCTGTTTTGGGAAGCATGTGTCTATATGTGTGCATTTTCCTCACAGTGAGTATTTATGACAATTGAAGAGAAAATACATTCTTGGCATTTCCCTGAAGAATGTTAGTCTTGATATACAGCTGTATTTCTATTTCTGTCTCAACTAGAAAATTAGATACTTTCTGATGCAGATGCTATGCTATGGCATTTTTGTGTCAAGCAGTGACACCTTCTACAGAAAACATTTTTTTAAAAGTTATTAATATGCCCAGGTAAAATTTGTGTGCAATATATTTATGCAGAAATATTTAACATTTTTTCAGTGCTTTGGTTTGCGGAAACAAACAACCCACTTCTGCAAAGTCGAAGTTGTGAATACTGTTTAAAGATGAAAGAACATTTCATCTTTGATACTGGATAAAGAAAAAAGAGCCAAAAAACCCTCACTCTAAAAGGCTTTCTTAGTCTACTATTCACCCTTGGACTATAGGAGTCTTAAACCCAAAGGATATGTAAAATGTGTTAAAATAGATTCAGCTTAAAAACCAGAAATTAAGTTTATAACTACCATACATTGCCTTGGCTTTTTAGTGGAAGTAACTGAAAATCAGAAAAAAAACAACCATGAAAATGACTTTTATAGATGTATATGTAAGCTGTCTATTTACCTATTGCTTGGTGAAAAAGCCGACTTGTTCTGCTTGTCAAAATCATAATTTCTTAATGTTATTAAAAAAAAAAAAAAAATTACAGCTAAGCGACTAGTAAAATACTCTCTTCCTTAAAAAATTCATTGCTGAAAGAAGGCAATTTCCAATTCATGAGATATCACACTCGAGTTAGTGTTAAGAATTTGGCTTCTCAGAATTATGCCTCTTATTTTGTTTTCTCGTTTAAAAGCTACCTGAATGTGTTACAGTGTCTAGGCCTTGGGCATACTCATTGCAGCAGTGAAGGCATTTTCTGTTGACTTTGTTGACTTGTTGTGAGATTCCCCTTGGGATATTCCTTTTATATTTTCTTCTGACTTGCTTATTTTGTTTTCACAACCAATTTCACAAGGGTGACATTTTCTAGAATAGTCAATTTCTGAGGCATTCACCCAGAACAAGGGACAAGAGATGTTAAATATCTGTTTTGAATCACTCACATGAATAACCAGAGGCAGATTTTCCAACCGCCCAGAAAACTTCCAGAGCCGTGAGGCACCAGCTCCAATAAACTGATCTTTACTTCTTTGCATTTTCTCTGGTTGAGTGTTTGATTTTTAAAGTGTAAAGAAGACCAGAAATACTTCTCACAAAAGGGAGTGTAAACAGCAGAGAAGGGTTGGAAAACTCTGGGGAGAGCCTATGTAAGATCTGATTTGTTGCTTATATTGCTGTAAGGAGGCAGTGGCTGCTGTTGGGAGTGATCCCTCCCTTCTTTTTTTCCTTTAACAGTAAGTTCTTTCTGGTATTTCCAAAGACGGTAGCAGACTTTAGCAGACGGTAGCAGGATTTATGACAAGTCAGGTAGGCAGCAGCCAGTTTAGCTTGTGCTTTAAGTTAGACATCAATCTCTGAGAAAAAATGCACATGAGAATGTCTTCCACCATGAAATGTTTAAAATGCAATTCCTGCTATAGTGCTGTAGTAATGGTTCCCTTGTTAACTTGACAGCTTAAATTAGTGATATATACATGGACCAAAAGAAGGTTTTAATTTACTGAACAGTTTCTTATTGATATTATTCTATTTAATGAGGCTTGCTTTGATAGAATCAATCTTTGTAGCTGCTCCTTAGGAAACTACTGTTTCCCTACACAAATATCTATAAATAGAAATAAATACATGCATACACACAGATATGCAAATATATGTATATATTTGCACTTATTCACAGTGATCAGTGGTATTATCTTTGGATGTGTGGTCAAAAAGGATGTTTTTGGATATGCTTTCACAGTCAGAACCTATTTACTGGATTTGTAATTGCATAGTAAGATCCCGTGGTTCTTTGGGCAATATTTATTAGGCTCACACAGAGCAAGGAGCTGACTCTTGCTAGTTCCCTGGAGGCTGAAGATATCAGCTTCAGGATTTCCTGCGGCATCAGTTAGTGCAGTGACTGAGAAATGAGATTTTGATTTCAGAAAGCTTGACTAAAGTCTGCAGTAAAATGTGGCGTAACACATTGTGGTATCTACTCACGGTGCTCCTGGAAAATTAACCTTTATTGCTTGCTTCTAAATTTCTAAAGATCTGTATTATTTATAACTGCCAGTGGTCATGCTATGTTGTTAAAATTTAAACTTAACTAAAAATGTTAGCATTACACATAATTTACCTCCTAGCAATCCCATATTTCATATTTAATTCCTAAGTTGCCTGGATTTCCTGAAGTAGCATGTGAATGTAGGCAAGTGACAGTTTTTTCACTGTGATACTAGCATGCTGAAGCTTGGTAAAGACCATGAATGAACAAACACTTGTGTATTTCTCTGAGTACAAATATTGTTTTAAAAAATAAGGTATCACAGATATCAAAATACATTGTCAAAAATATGTTGTCAAAATATATTATCTCACTTCCTCATCTTTATTAAATACATTATAATTAATGTAGTAGATTTCTGCTTAGTTCTTAGTTCTTAGAAATGTCATGAAATGTAAAGCTTTAATATGGATTATATATGAAGTCATCATTTTTAAGCAATTCTTCCCATAATGTCTTTTTTTGTACCCCTGCTCTTTCTTGTTTCTAACCTGTTCTCTTCTAAGATGAAGATATTCTTAGTACTGCTTTCAAAAAATGTCTTGGGTACTCAGTAACCTGATTATCAATGAAAGTGCAAAAGATTCACAATCTCTTTAGGAATCAAAACTTGTACTATGTGGTACCTTCAGAGAATTTTTTTCAGTTGCTGTCCAGTGCAGTGATTAAAAGAGGTGAATATCAGAACCACATTGGTTTAGTCTGGGTTGTAGTTATAATATTAAAGGACCATTGATCCCAGCCCTTTTTCATCCCCATTAGACAAGAATATTTTTGTGTAAGCTATTCTAATGAATATAGATGGCATAGATAGGCTGCTTTCTAGCTTGAATAGGCAGATTTGTCCTCCTTTCCTCTTTCAACACACTGAAATATGAGAGATTAGCCCTATCAACCTATCCTGAAGAAAGTTGATAATCACCATGAGTAGATGACACCCTCTTACATATATAAGGAATTAACAAAATGTTTAGTCCCTGCTTTCACCAGCAGCTCATACCACTTAATACCCAGAGTAAGTAAATAAAAATGCAAATCTTTTATTCACATGTTAGAGGTGAAGACTAAAACACAGTCTGTGCTCTGCTTATCTCCATTCTAATTAACATTCACTTCTGATTTAGTGCAGTTAATATGTTAGTTTGAACTTGCATGGGAACTTGCTCACCTAAAAGGAAGTTGCAAGTGTCTCTGCTGGTTACTTTGATGTGCTCTTATTTTCCCCCTTTCTCTGTTCCTAAGAAGATAATCAGATTTTTTTTTTTCAATGAAATGTTCATTTTACTATGAATCTTCTGCTCAACTTGTATTAATAAATGAAAGCAAAACTAATGCAGAAGGGCATTATTTTCTTTTTTGTGTTGGTTGGGGAGAAAGGTTGTATGATGAAATAAATAGATGTTTCAGGAGGTCTGTTATAAGGTTTTAGCAGGCACCCAATGCATTTTCAATATGTAGACAAAGTTGTAACAAGCTCCAGGATTAAATGTAGTGTGTGCATGTGTTTGCTTCATGGTGGTTTTAGTTTGCATATTTTTAAAAAATAAAGAATAAAACATTCTTAGTGCTTTAAATTGCTTACGAAAACTGTATTTAGTTTTTCCACAGTGTCAGTATAATGAATATTTACTTCATTTACAACAACAGGGTTGTTTCAGCACCAGTGTACAACCAGCGTTTCTTTCTATTTTTTGGTACTCCAGGAAGCAGCCACGGAAAGACAGAAGATGAAAGCTCCTATTCCCAACTTGATTCTCTTGTATGCTACTCTGACTCAGAGCTTGAAGGTTGTAACCAAAAGGGGATCAGGTAAGTAAATCTTTATCTCTGTGGTTACAATGTGGCTTGGAATGAAGTGCTTAGTGTTTGCAAGTGTATACCAGGATGTTGTTATGGTGGTTTGAAATACAGTTAAGAGGATTTCAAATTCTGCAGCAAGAACAGTTGTCAGCTTCTATATATTTTTAGACTATGGTTTTGTGTGGACTTGATGAAAAAAAAATCTGGTATGTAATGTGAAATGAATATAACTTTTCACCTGCTGAGGGAAAGTTATTCCCAGAACTTTTAAACTTACTTAAAAGATTGTTGCAGTATTGTATGGTATTGTTTTGTATTGTCTGCAGTAATGCAGACTATGTCAGTGTTGTTGGGTTACCAGATTTATCTGTTTTATATTATAAAAGCTTATATACTTTGGGAAATTAACATCAGAGGGTTTGGGTTTAAGCAACAACAAATAGATCAAACACATTAAATTTAATAACCATGAAAAGTGAATAGCAAAGTGTGTTTTTGAAAGGGATACCTAATACGTGGTTGAGGAGTTTAATTCAGCAAACAAAAATAGTTTGTATTCAGACAGTTGGGTGGTTTTGGATTCATTTTTTCTCCATCACCCTGAAATTCTAATTTTACTCTCTTTGGCTTTTCACTGGATAATGAAAAAAATAGGCTACTACTTCTGCAAGCTGTCTTGCTATATTGCACTGAAGAAAACTAAATCCTTAATGAAAGTCTTAATTCCATGTTGGTGGATTAATGAAAGTCTTAATCCCATGTTGATTGCATTATTAGGTTTGTTGTTAGTTGTAAGTTTCCTTTTGGCATTGGAGTGCTTTAGGTAGCTTTTGTTGTGCTGTTCCCGAAGTCTGTCTCTGATTTTTTTTGTCTTTCGGTTGGTAGTAGTTGTAAACTGGTGCTTGGGGAGAACACAGCTCTTTGTACATTTTTGGCAACATCTTAAATTATACCTTGCATTTTCAATGGATTATATTTGTAACAACAGAGTGAAACAGATTATGTCTCCAATATTTTAGTAGCTGGAAATATTGATGTAGGGAAGGCAAACACAGAGTACTACTACAAAGTAACCCTTAATGAAAACTTGAGATTGAAGTGTATTTGGGGTTATTTAAACTCAAGAAAACTGAAATACACAGACTGTGTACAGAGCAAAGGATCTGGTGATAGGTCGATGTGTTTATAAAATGCTGTAGCTTAGACAGATGATGTAGATATCCTTTGAATGTGCCTGGCTAAGATTGTCCTGTTTGGTTAAGATTTAATACTTTTTAAGCTTTAAGTCAAGCTCGTTTAATCCAAATTTAGTAAAAACATTATTGATCATCTTGAAGTAAATTTTGCAAAGACATGCATTTTTAAGCTGGACTAAAAAAAAGTCCAGCTATCACCTTTTACTTGAAAGTTACAATGATAACTTGGGTTGTCTTTGCATTGCATTTCATAATTTTTTGCCTGTGTCCTCTTCATCTGATTAACCAATGCAAGTTAAAAAATGGTAAATATACAATTTAATTTATGTTTGGGAAAGTAATATAATTGCTGTCCAGCAAAAGAAAACAACATACAAAAATTTTCAAGATATATAGAATTTGTTCTCAAGCTGATTCTGTAATACAAAGGAAAAACTGTAATGGAAATCTTTGGATCATACCTTACTGTTGGAGTTTTGATGTTTTTGCATGCTTCTCCTGTGTAAAGCTTCAATTAGATGCATCACCAAGGGGGCAGTTTGTCATGCTGTGTGTGTAAGGAAAACATCTCCGATTTACTGAAATCCCAGTAATGGTTTGGCCGTGTTGCTTTGTGATTTTAGATTTGAAGAACTTCTTCAGTGCTAGGTGGAATGTAGCAGCGTGTGATGGTTCTTGGTTTGCTTTTTTTGTTGTTTGGTTGGATTCGGTTTGGCTTGGTTTAGTTTTTTTACCTCCCTTGGGTGCTCAGGTGGGCTATTTTCGCACTACTGCAGTGTTTCTACAAAGAAAACCTTATTTAACAGAAGTTTTAACAAAATAAGATTGACTTTCATGTACTGTGAAAATATAGATGGTTTCCTAATGTTAATGCAACTCATAATTGGAAGTAGGAAAAAAAATCAACTTAGAAAGTAGAACTTAAGTTTTATGTGAAGATGTTAGCCAGAGGCAGAGTGAGGTGAGGGCATGGTTTAAATCTCTTCAGTCAGTTCCACTTGTGAATGCATTTTGTCCTTGAAATGTCAACATAAAAGCGAAGAAAAAAAAGAAAAAGTAATTTTTTTATACTTAGTTACAGTATAACAGTTATAAATATGGAATTGCAGTATCCACCTTTTTAAGATACAATACTTTTCTTTACTTCTCTGTTACAAATTACAGGAATTTAATAAAGAAAATTTCATTAATATGCTAAATATTTGTTTTAATTGGGATTTATTCCTTCTAATTCACTTTTGTTAAGCCTGTTTCTGACAACCAAACCTAAAAGCACAGATCTTGTGTCTTTCTTTCTTTATTTATTCAATTTATATGCTTTCACATGTATTAATAATTATATTAAATATATATGATTATATATATTTAATGTCTATTTTATATATTCAGTATTCCATATTGAAAAGAGATCTGTCCTTGAAAATACTGTCAGAGTACTTAACCTCTTTTCTATGTTTATTTATCAGCTCTGCTGGAAAGATAGTGATTAATAAAAAAATAAGTTTTTTCAATCTGGTAGAAATACATTTCCAATGACTTCTCTGAGTTTTCAAGAACATGAAAATCTACATTCAGAAAGTAATTTTCTTAAAATCCATAGCAGTTCTGACCATCTATTGGCTTTCAGGACTGAAGCTATATCAAATAATTAGCTATATGTGAAAACAATTAGAATCAATATAGTATTCATGGGTTTGTTTGTTTGAAAGGAAGGTTAGTAAAACTTTTCAGAAATCTTAGGCTGTGCTGCGTTGGATAAGTTGTCTGATCATGAGAGCAGTCCTTGTACCAAGCACTTAAGTTACTTAAAGGTGGTCTTGGAATCTTTCTACCACTGCTATGAATCAAATAAATATAACAATACAGGGAATAAAGGGAACAGTGTTAATCAAATATTTATTACATTAGCCAGAAAACATACTTTAAATCAGTTTGCTCACAGCTTTTCAACTTACCTGTTAAACACTTTATCTTGTAGGATTGTCTCTATCTGACAGAAGATACTTTTCCCCAGTTAATACTTTAAATAAGTTCTGCACAGTTTCAAGTAACTCTGTAATATATGTTGGATTTGTTTTGCATTGAGAGAATGTGATGACTGTGCTTGTTACATGAGGATGGATGGGTGAGCAGTTGCAGTAAAAATTCTATTACTAAATACAGATAATGCAAGAAACTTCTTCCTAATTCACGTATGCTAAAGACTTATAACCACTCCTTAACTTTTCTTGTTAATTAGAGTTCACCATGCAACACCTACAGGTTGTAATGCCTTCTCAAGAAATAAGGGATTCTTTGCTGTAAGCTTCCCGGTTCCAACCATGAACTTCACAGTGGACATTATGTTTATTAATTGAGAATTTCACGTGTTCAGTGAAGTCTCCCTGAACCACAGAGGCTTCAGAGCCTGCAGCAGTAACTGCAAAGAGGAACTTTCTTTCGTCAAATAATAGATCTGAGATAAGATTTGCTAAATGGGAAGCTGGCTCTTCCACTACTTCTCAGCTCCTTTAAATATCTTAAAGCATCTTCCCTCATGAAACAGTTCCTGTCTGATCACAGTGATCTGCTTGATGCAAAGGAAGAATAAATACTTAAAGCCTACATATTTTGATTCATTCAGCACACAGTTTTGCAGGAGTTGAATTAAACTTCAAAAATGTAGAAAATAATGCCGGTTTCTTAGCATAAAACCAAACTACATATAAATTTGTGATGTGCCTAAAAAGTGTGTAGGTTTACTTTTTGTGCAGTTCAGTTCAGTCCTTGATAGTATAATGAGAACTTTATGGTAATGCATTTCTAAGTGTTTTCCTTTCAGTGATTTTTCCTGAAATTATCCAGTTTCATAGTTTGAACTGAATTGTTTGTTTGGTTTTTTTTGAGTTTTTTTGGTCATGTGGTTTTACACTCATAGAAACCTAGATTTCTAAAAGTCTCTTCTTTACAGGTTTGAATGGTATTTGATCACTTACTTCTGCTGAACAGAGTTTTGGCTTATGAATTATTTAATATCCATCAAAGAGGAAACAGGTTAGGAAAGAGAGCCTCATGCATATAGACTTTTTCCCCTATAATATATATGTTAAATGAAATACTTGAACACTGCATTGCCATCTGGTGGTTTTTTCCAAGGATGCTGAATAGACAATACAAAGAAAGATTTGGCATTTTTTTTAATTTAAAAACAAACAAACAAACAACAACAACAAAAAAAACCAACCCAAAAACAAACCCACAAATGTGGTAAAAGGCAAAATATGGAAAAAAAAAATGAAAGAGATTACAGTACATAAAACAATTATGAGCTGATCAGTATATTCAGGCAGTATTATTGTATTCATTTTTTTCACGCTCAGATTGCCTAATAACAATCTGGCTGCCTTGTATCAAAGAGGTGAGAGTTGCTATTATTGCCTCTAGTTTTCTGCTTTTCTACGGACTATCTTGCATTATGAGTTAATTAATATTCTGTGTTCAGTTCTGCTATTGTGAATAGAAAACTTCTTTTCTAGGTTAAATTTATTCTGCAATGGAATGACTTAACTGTAAGAAAAATGATGGGTTTTTGGGATCCTTCACATCAATATGATGAGATTGAAGACTAGATATGTATTTTGTTATGTAGCAGATGATTTCTCTTTTTAATGTCTAGTATTTTTTTCCTAAGCTATCATTACTCGGTATGGGTGGTTCTTGTTGTCGTAATTGGATGAAAGACCAATATTATGAAAATAAGGTAGTAAAGACTTTGACACTGAGATGCTATTTCTGAATTTTATTTTTGTACGAGCAAAATATTAATTTTAATGAGGTAAAATTATTCAAGATTTTTTTTCTAGAAGTAGCAGAACTCTGAGGAACAGACCAGAAATACATAATAAAATCTCAAGTAGTTACTCTTTAAGAACTATAACATTATATTTTTCTGAATTATGACCATCTGTGATTTTTTAGGATTTATTGCTCATGAAATAATAAGTATATTTAAGATAATAATGACAGATTTATAAAATAATATCTCTGAATACAAAGAGAGTTGCTTTTTTTTTTTACTTTTTAACTGGAAAAGGAACATACCTGTGCAATACTGGCCTTAACATCAACAAAGCCAAGATTTTACACTTCATGAGGAATGTCATAATGAGAACTCAACAATGTAGTTAAAAATAAAAAAGGAATATAGATAAGTCAAGGCAGTATGAGAACACTTTGCGTCTAGGAAGAGTTTTTGAATTGAGCTTACTCGTCTGTACTTAATAATTGAATTGTCACTATTTTATAGAACATATATATATATATATATAAAAATATATATACATAAAATTCAGTTTACACGGCAAAAACACTGTGAGAAATTGCACATAATTAGATCCTGAGGTTTAGCAGAGATTTGGTACCCAGTATTTGAGTATTTGTATTTTTAATTTACTTTTTATAATACTTCCATGTGAGAGTTGGTGTCCTAATTGTGTAGATTGTGTACATAAATAGTCCTGTTCTTCTTAGTATCTCCCTTTCAGTAATTCCGTTCTGGTTTTAATTCTGACTGTGTTTTGGTTGCCTAAGTATTTTCCTTTTGGCTTCTTGTCAAAAGGTAATTAGATGATGGATGTCATATTAGATCTGGTATGCACTGAATAGTAATAAGAAGATTCAAAAATAAATTCATATACCCGTTGTTCTTTTTTCTTATACCGTTTATAAGCAGAACACTCACGTATACCATACTCCAGGTACTGTGAGCTTGGAGGAAAGCAATTACAGCAATTAAAGGGTATGCTTCTTGTAAACCATTGGAGTTTATGTCAATTGATATTAATGGCTGCTAGCTGTTGTTTTCACTCTGTTACAGAATGTTAGTTTCCCATTATTAATTGACGAGACTTGTGGCTTGTTGTGTGGTTATGCAGAACCTGAAATAATATTTAGAATCTGTGTCTATTTGATGTACAAGATTAACTTCCGAGAGCAATGGCTTTGTAAACTGGAACAATCAAGACTACTGTTATTACTGTGAAAACTTTTTTTGTATCTCCCTGTTTGGTAACAGGAAGAAAAAGTATAGTGAATATCAGTCCTAAGCAAATATATGTGTACCTTTCTTATTGCACTGGGGAACGGAATTATTTTTGCATCATGACCTGATTAAGAAGTGAACCTTGCTTCTTATGAGGATTGTTTCAAAAAACTCGTTTTGAATTGGCACATAAATATGCAACCTAATTTATGGTTATAGCTGTGGGACTGAATGGGGAAAACTCTGAAATATTTTTCTTTTTGAGGGAGAAGAGACAAAAAGATGAGGCTGAATCTTTACAGTTAAAAACACAGTAGAGATAAACAGAAATCCTTGTTTCATTCTCAGGCAACTTTCTTATACTGTGATCTATTAATTCATTCCATATTGATTTTATTAAAACTAATATTCTTCAGGTTTTTATCCTAAGTACAAAAGATGTTTTAGTTTTCTTTTTACACCTGTTGGTTTTGTTTCTTTTTTTATCTAAAGATAGTTATTCCTCACCATTTAAATGTGTAGTACAAATCAGTGTTTAATTTTTAATGTTACAACTTCCTCTTCATAGTTGAAGGATTAATTAACTGAGTGTATCCACTTCTTTGGATTTTTTCTAATTACTCTGCAAGATATAGTTGTATGTCAGTGGAGGAGGGGGTTTCTTGCTTTCGTACTTGCACATTTCTTTTAATGACAGAGAACCTTCTAAAGCAATACAGTAATGGGGTCAGCTGAGATGAATTTCTTACGCCTGCTGGGAGGGAGGCCTAGATGATCTAGAGATGCAAGGGCTGTGCAAATGCTCTGCCTCCTTCCTCAACACTTGCACTCTTTGCCCTGAACTTCTGCTTCTCTGTTGGGGAGAATTGTGAGGCCTTCTGTGACTAATATAATCCAGAGAAAAGTTTTATATCTTGCTATTACTACGTGGCACCAGGATGTCAGAAGAGCAATTAGTGTCCTTTAGCACCTTATTTAGACATCAAAAGTATGCATATCCCCATCCTGCAGCAATTCTGACAAAGCCATTTACACCAATTTTGGTATGACCCTCAACTTCTTTCTCAGTTTATGAAGGTAAACCATCATTTGATTATTGTTAGGTGAAAAGCATGACTTGCTGTTTGTGAATCAAGAGGTACTGGAAGAAAGTAGAGTGAAGAATCAACTTATTTAGTAAATTTCTGCATATTCAGGAAGTTAGAGGGTTCCTTTAGAATATGGTTTTGAACCTGGGGTTTGGTTTTTTTTTCTGTTTGCTTGTTTATGCCAACAGTATATGGGAAGCATTAGATTTTTTAAAATTAATAATCTTTTATAATAGTGCATATTTATTTAGCTACAGGATATTTTATGTGTTGCATTACTGTGAAGTAATTTTCAATGTACAATTTTCATTTGAAGAGTGCTGAATAATAATGTTGCTGGAAAGAGCACCAAGTTTTGCTAGTTACCTGTGCTTGCCCATGGGGATGGTTTGGCTCCAATGGTCTCTACTCTGCTTCTATAAGCTAAGGATGCTTCAATATGTCAGCTGAACAGCAGATGTGAGGATTGTGTACCAAGGGGTGGCAGGGAAGCTATACTGTAAAGAAAGAAAGAAATAGAATTCTGTTCTACTGGAGGTTTTGGGCAGTAAGGAATGATTGCATCTCAAGCATAAATCCTTTGTGACACATTACTTATTTTAGAGACACTATGAAAGCAGTAACTGTTACTTGTCCTGTGAGCATTTATGAACAGGATGGCTGGCATTTTAGAAATAGTTATATGACCTTTTGTTGTTTCTAGGATCCATCCTGATAGTTTTCAGAGTCCTGGGAGGTTGTGAATGATACCACAGTCTGTGAAAAGACTGTCTGTGTTTTGGCAAAGGGTCAATGCTTTAGACTGTGCAATATATATTAAGAAATGACTAATGATAGGAAAGGAGACAAAACAAAATCTGAAGCCAAAAGGACAGTAATAGATATTCTTACATAGTTCAGTCATTGAGTTTTAGGATGACTCTTTCCTTCCACAGTCCCTATTTTCCCTGGGGAACAGTTAGTGGTTGTTTTACTGATTGGCATCTGTTGGCAAAGAGCCTAAAAAAGCTTAAAAGAGCCAGTGACCTTTGATCAGAAATCACTGTTGCAGAAGATTTATTTATTTGAATATTATCCTGTCAATTTTATGTAGAATAATGACTATGGAAAATACGAAGGCAAAGAACCCTCAAGGACAAGTAATGGCCATCTGATATATTCTTTTTTTTTTTTAAGTGTGCTCAGTAGTGAAAATTATTAAAATATAAAAATAATAGCAATGAAAATAAGTTCTCCCCATTAGAATATAATTTGTTGTTATACTTAAAGGAAATTAAAATTGATTAAATCTGTCCTATTAAAATACTTCCTGACTTCCTCTTCCTGAAGGCTGGAGGGACAAAGTACTAAAAGTGCTATATACACAGATGTATGGGAACCAATTTAGCATGAAAACAAGAAGTTGTCCTTTAGATTGCAATACTGATTTCGTCAGACATTCTTGCTCAGACTTGTTTCAGCTTTTACAGTCTTTACTTCAAAAGCAGGATACACAAGTTCTTGGGATATTTGTATTTTTTTAAATACTTTTTTCAAAGGCTTTTTTTCTTTTTTTTGCAATTATAAGGAGAATGATCAGACTTTTGTAATGGTAAATTACAAGACAGTTATGTTAGTTGAGAGGTGAGTGCTCCTGTAGTTTCAACACCTTGCTCTGAAGGTGTTAACTCATTTCAGGAAACTGTTGGTTGTACAGATGCAAAGCAGACAATTGTGCTGAAATGATCTGAAAATTCATTTAGTGGATTAGTCCACTTCCACAAATGACTCTTTTTCATCCTTGACACAAAGGAACCGTTTTTACTCTCCTGAAAATAACAACATACATGGCTTGGTCAGACCAAAAGAGAGCAGCCAGCAGTAAAGCTGTTGTTAATACTAATTTTAATAAAAGGACAAGGTAGACTTGTCTTAAATTCAAAATTTTCTGCTGAATGCCATTGGTGGTGTAACCCAGAGTGATCTCTGAGGCCAAAACAGAGAGGCAGGGAAGAATAATGCAAAATCCATATATATGAACGTAGGGATACCTGTGCTGTGAGGGAAGGCTGGACTCCTTCCTGCAGATCATGGAGCCTGCGGAGATGCTGTTAAGCTTTCACACAGGTGATTTCTGGGGAGCAGCACAGCAAAAGAGGAGGGAAAACATGGAGCAATAGTGTTAACCTCTGAGCTCTTTCTAATCAAACAGCATGAGCCAAGTCTGAGAAGGAGTCAAGCTGCCATTTCTGGAAGTGACTAATGCATAGCTCAAGGGTTCTCAAGGGTCAGGCCAGCATGGAGGCCAGTCAGTGCATTGTTTTCCTTCTGAGGACTGTGCCAGGCACTTCACACACTCTGCAAAAAAATCACTTTTTTGTGTCATATGGGTTTTTTGCCATTGGCAGTGTTTTAAATGCAATTTATATTTTTGTTATTTGAGAGACAAAAAAAAAAAATAATTAAACTTTGTATTTTTCTAGGAAATTGAGAGTCAGTAGCAAGGCATTCTAGTTCAGTAATAAACATTTTTTGAAACAATTATTCAGCAGAAATGCTAGCTGGTATAAATTTACAAATATGCATGCTTTCATTTTTTTTGTGTACTACTTGCTGTGAATTTTTAGCAAAATGGGACTATTAATGGACGAAGCAGGAAGCATAAAATTAGAAAAAGTCTGAAAAAAACCCATGGCAAACCATTTTTGTCAGAAAATACATTTTTATTGTGAAGAAGTAGCTCTCATGTCAAGGAGAGAAGGAACAAATCACTTCTGGTGATTAGGAATGGTAAAATAGGAAGGCTTATATTTTTCTAATTATAATATTTTTTCTCTGTACATTCGAAATATGCACCATAAAACCCACTTAAAAGTAATATGTAAGATTTGAGTTTAAGGAAATCTTCTTTTTCTCAAATTTTCAAAGTAAACAGATTTATGACAAACATATTAATGAATTAATAAATTTTATTGGTTTGCTTGAAATAACAACTGTTATTGTTACTTGAACTTTTTTCTTATAATTCATAGTTAAATTATTATAAATCTGTGCAATGAAATAATGAGATGTAGCAAAAACCAGTTTGAACAGTTTTAACAACCTAAAAACTTATCACTAAGAGTTTGCTCATCAGTACACCAAAATGCAAGGTCATTGCCCACACACACAAAAAAACAAAACCAGAAAACCACCCCAGAAAAACCCCAGTGGACAATTTTCAGGATGTAAGTGGCTGAATCCTAAAAGTGTGATTACACTTTTACAATGTCTAGAGAAATTGATAACCCTCCTTCACAATAAGACTCCATGGAAAAGCAGCTGTCCTTATAATCATCTGACTAGTTTCATGCTATCTGTAATTCAGGGAAACTGAAAATAAATGAAATTTTATCTATAATTAAGTAGGTGGACTGCTTTATTCATTCATGACTGTATTTCAGTTTGTCACTGGTAAGTAATGCATGTGTCATAAACCTTTGCATTTCAAAGTAGCTGAAACTCATCCATGTACAAAGCCAGCATGTTTTGTGTGTGTCTGGTATTAAAGACGGTTATGTTAAAATACTGCTGTTAATTCCAACTCTGCCATAG
The DNA here is from genome assembly GCA_013397395.1 of Sinosuthora webbiana. Taxonomy (NCBI): domain Eukaryota; kingdom Metazoa; phylum Chordata; class Aves; order Passeriformes; family Sylviidae; genus Sinosuthora; species Sinosuthora webbiana. Next base: position 24,625 of record VXBN01006998.1, read on the forward strand.
TGCATGAAGTGTTCCTCAACATTGTGGTTGAGGATTTTATGCCCAAGTTCTGAATTACTTTTCCTGATAGAGAACAGTTGCAAATGTTAGTAAACTATAGGAACTCTTGGAAATTAATTACTTTGACAGGCTGTGCCATGTGGGAGAGGAATCTGGATAGGTTGGGCTGAGGGCAGTTGTATGAGGTTCAGTAAGTCAAAGTTCCAGGTCCTGCCCTTGTGTCACCACAACCAGTCAGAGCTATGGGCTGGGGGAAAAGTGGCTGGAAAGGTGCCCAGATGAAAAAGACCTGGGGGTCAACAGCAGCTGAACATGAGCCAGGTGTGCCCAGGGGGCCAGGGAGGCCAATGGCACCTGGCCTGGATCAGCAATAGTGTGGCAGCAGGACCAGGGAGGGATTGTCCCCCTGTACTGGGCACTGGTGAGGCCACACCTCAAATCCTGTGTCCAGTTTTGGGCCTCTCACTCCAAGAAAGGCATTGAGGGGCTGGAGTGAGTCCAGAGAAGGGCAGCAGAGCTGGGGAAGGGTCTGGATTTTGATGAGGAGCAGGTGGGGGAGCTGGGGGTATTTGGCCTGGAGAAAAGGAGACTCAGGGGGGCCTTACTGCTCTCTATAACTACCTGAAAGGGGGTGTTGACATGTGGGGGTCAAGCTGCACTAAGGTTCAGGCTGGACATCAGGAGCAATTTCTTCACTGAAAGGATGGTGAAGCTTTGGGATGGGCTGCCCAGGGAAGTGGCAGAGTCACCATCTCTGGAGGTGTTCAAGAAACGACTGGACGTGGCACTTAGTGCAAAGGTTTAGTTGACATGATGGTGTTCAGTCCAAGGTTGGTCTTGATGTTCTTAGGGGTCTTTTCCAACTTTAATGATACCATGATTTTTTTGTAATTTTTAAAGTATCTGATTCTCCAATTATTTACTTGCATCAAATATGCTTTGTTATACTCTGAGAATCTCCCAGTTCCTTTCTTTTTCTAGCTTCAGCTATTAAAAATAATTGAATTGAATTGATGTTTTATTAGGTTGATTTAATTAATATGCTCAGTGAAATAGCTCTTTATTTTCTCTCCCATTTGCCTGATCTTAATTTCTATGCCAAATTTAATATGAAGGCTTTAAATCTTGTCTCTTGCTTAGGGGAAAGGTCAGGCATCAAGTTTTTCATGCTCTAGAGGGAAGAATATTGTGTTATATTATGTTTTGTTCACAGTCCTTCACTGCTTTAAGCAATTGTGAATGACCAATCACATATGAAAGTAGTTTTTGTTTATATCTGCTTCTCTCAAAGCAAACTTCTTGCCTTTCCCCCCATAACTGAAGACCTCTCTTGCTGAGTTTTGTTGGTTTTGTGGATTGGTTTTGGATTTTTTTTTTACTGTAGTAAGTCAGTTTTGGTATAAGAAGTATAGTGCTGTATATTAATTTTGGGGTGAATTTTTAATACCTGCTGAACAAGTCTCTATTTGACTTATGGTAGCATAATGACATAATCTAAATACGACTAATTAAAGGTGCCTGCATGTATGAAATATAAACAAATATGGAGGCGCATTCCATTACCTGGAATCTACCATTCCAGTATCTGGTGTGGATTTCCTTTGCTACAATTGTTAGTGGGAGAATATTGACGTGCTTTTTTACCACAACTNGTTCCTTTCTTTTTCTAGCTTCAGCTATTAAAAATAATTGAATTGAATTGATGTTTTATTAGGTTGATTTAATTAATATGCTCAGTGAAATAGCTCTTTATTTTCTCTCCCATTTGCCTGATCTTAATTTCTATGCCAAATTTAATAAGGCCTTAAATCTTGTCTCTTGCTTAGGGGAAAGGTCAGGCATCAAGTTTTTCATGCTCTAGAGGGAAGAATATTGTGTTATATTACGTTTTGTTCACAGTCCTTCACTGCTTTAAGCAATTGTGAATGACCAATCACATATGAAAGTAGTTTTTGTTTATATCTGCTTCTCTCAAAGCAAACTTCTTGCCTTTCCCCCCATAACTGAAGACCTCTCTTGCTGAGTTTTGACGTGCTTTTTTACCACAACTGAAGACGTTTTTCATATTTATGTGGTTTTGTTGACACAAAGATTTAGTTATGAACTGAAGATGGCTGAGCCAAGTAATAGTTTTGATTTATTTTCACCTTTCTTTTGTAGCATAATTCAAGTTGGAAGAGATCTTTGGATGTCTCAGGTTTAAAGTAGGGTCAGCTCTGACATCAGGCCAGATTGCTCAGGACATTATCCATGAGATCTTTTAAAACCTCCAGGGACAGAACTTGCACAAGTTCTCTGGGAAATTGACAGACTCTTGCCTTCTTCTAGGGGTCTCAAAATACTTTTATAGTTCAGAATGACCTAATGCATGAATTAAAAACTAAATCTGGTAGACTCAATATCCTAAGAATATCTGAAAAAGGAAAAAAAAAAGACAAAATCAGAGCTGAATACAGGCTTGGTTATCTGCTGCAAAATAGCAAAAAAGAATTAATCTAAATAAAAATGATTTAATTTTTTCTTGGAAAAAACCTTAGAAAAAGCTTTATAATTACATTAAAAGAGATAATTTAATATTCAATTAGTTCAACTTTTTGCATAATTTATTTCCATATGTATGCTTTTCTTTAATGTAAGTTTTTTTTTCTTTTCCTTAAGGCACTTTACTGCTTCTCTTAAAGGCTAGTGGAGATTAAGTTCCTGATAAGTGAATAGAAACCTGATAGAACCATTCATTTTTTATTTTGTTTACATATAAAGTTATTGAAATTCAATACTCCAAACTCCAAAATTTGTTATATGAAATGAAGGGTTTTTAAATAAATTGCAGCTCTGATATCTCTAATATATTAGTAGTTAGAGTAAGACCTTTGAAACATTGTGTGATTGGGAAGAATTCTATGAAGTGTAGCTAACCCTGTCGATAAAATTTCTACAATCAGAAAACTGTTCAATTGATACGTATTGAGCATACTAGAATACACCATTGAAGCAATGAATGACACTAATTATTGAGCAAGAGGCTAATTTCATTAGCTACCTTGTGACTTTTTGAAAGAGGGCAGTAATACTTGTTACACTTTGCTCCTGGAAAAAACAAACAAAAATACCTATCAAAAATAACCAAAAAATTAAAACAACTTTTTGTATGGTTTTAATTAATATTACTCCTTTTCATTGGGTATAGGCACAAAAATTCTAAATCACACCCTTTTAAGCATTCAAGAAGTTCCAGCATAGTTAGTGATGTTGTCTGCTTCAGATTGGATCAATGGATAAAATGTTTTCACGGTAAGCACTAAAACGTTTGTGGATGAATCTCCTTGACCACAACTGACTCTTTTTTTTTAAGGTGAAAAGAGCACTTTTTTTACTTTCTGAATTGGATATTACAGGATCTAATACTTTCCTCAGGACTCTGCTGGGTATCTATCATGCTCGAGGATGAACCCTTCGAACAGTGGTCAGATTATGTAGGGTTTTCTTCGTTTGTTTTCTTTTCCTTCTGATGTTGGCATCCAAATAGATTAGTGTGTCATCTCGGAAGCTGATCACAGGTAATTAAATTGATTTGTATGCAGCTGAACTCAGGGTCTTAAAGAAGGGTTGAACTGCTTCCTCTGAGAAAAGAAGGAGATAAAGACCTGGCCAGAGGGAGGAGGGAGTTTAATAATGAAAAAAATAACCCCAAACAAAATAAAAACAAAAAAATCTGAATTAATTTTATGTAATGTTCTTTTTTCTTCAGTTCCCAACACAATTATATAGCTGTCTCTGAAAGGCTAATTAAAATAAAATACAAATATAATTCTAAAGCAGTGTGGTTCAAGTTTAACACTGGGACTTCAAACTGGTTTTTACCTGTGTTCAGTTACTGATTTTCTCTTAGTATTGGCTGCCTGCAGCTAACATGGGATTATAAAGATGTGAAGCACTCTGAGATGAAGGGAGAGCTAATGTGTTTAAAACAAAATCTGGATGAGGAACTTAAATTTACCTTGCAATGAACTGCAAGTCCTACACAAATTATCAGTGGCATGAATCTTCTTCAGGAGTGTGAAAGATCTACTCAATGAACTGCAACAGAAGAGAGAGGTGAAAGTGCAGCATTGGTCTGAAGACATGTCGAAACACGATGATTTGGAACTTCCAGTCAGTTGCATATTACAGTCAAATCCTCCTTATTTAAAGCCAATGTTAGTTTATTTAAAGCTATGTTAGTTTACTTCAAATGTTGGAAGAACTGGGAAATGTATTTACCTTGAACAAGTAAAAGATATAACTTAAATATTGAATTCAATATACTTAAGCATGGCAAATATATTGTCACATGAAATATTTTAGAAGAAAAATGTTAACTTCCATGAGAACTGTGTATTTATAAAAAAATTTAAAAAAGAGAGAAAACAAATTCTCAGTCTTTAGTTTACCAGGATAATTTAATAGCTTTTAACTAAATCCAATCTAATTCTAAGTTCTTCACCTTTTCAAGTGTATTATTTCCTCCTTTCTGGATACTCTCCCTTGTTTCTACCCAACAATCCAATTTTTTGGCAAATTTCCCTCTTTACTTTCAAGCTGTTACTGAGCTTCTCGCCTTGACAATCTCTGTGAATAGAAAGTACTTCCTCTAGATGCATTTCAAGATCACTCTTCTTGGCAATCAAACTCCTCAAAAATCTTTAGAATATGTTCAGAACAGATGTAAATATTTTCAGCTTGAAGAAACTCAGTGGCTTTCAGGTGAATTATACATCACTTTGATCTTTAACATCAGAAGAAGAAACAAAATGACAAATCACTTAGTTGTAGTCCTTAGGGATCACAGAATCAGAATGGGTAAGTTTGGAAGGGGCCACATCTGGCCATCTGGTCCAACTTCCCTGCTCAAGCAGGGCCATTCCAGAGCACATGGCACAGGAGTGTATACAGCTCTTGAATATCTCCAAGTGAGGAAGACTCCACAACCTCTCTGCCCAATTGCTGCACAGGTGTCAGACTCAGAGGCTTTGTTGGTGTTCATACAGCAAAAGACTTCCCCTTCCCTCAGTGTTATAGAGTGATGTTGTTTGCACACTAAGCAGCAACTCTGCAAAGAGTTATGTGAACAGCCCCACATCTTGTATCGTGATAAATAACCCTATTAATGCCACCTGTGGGCACTTGGCTTTGGTTAGGAATGGACCAGTCTGAAAGATCATAGAATCTTTGTCCTGGAGGGCCTAGGCCTATTCACCTGACTTGTGGCAGAGTTACCTTCAGATGCTTGCATTGATATGGTCCCCTATATATTTTAAAATAACCTGAACTTTTTTATAGTTTCTCCCAATAACTGATTCTAGCATTCTATTGCCTTTATTAAGCATAGAAAGTGCAGCAGTTGAACTACATTATTTCATGAGATGCCCTAGAGCCATCAAAATTCAGACACCTTTCTGAGTCACAGTGTCATTCTTGCTCTGGGCAAGAAGGTAGCAATTTGCTGCTGGCCTAGTTTTACTAGCTCAAAGTTTCCAGTTTCTCCCCTACCCTCTCTTCTTATATGTGCAGCTCACTTCTCTGGTCAGCAAAAGCTCACTGATCCAGGTTTTTGACAGACTGAGCAAGGAATGAAGGGAGATGTTGCATTGCATTAGTCTTGAAAAAGTGCCTTGTTCAGGAGCAGCTGAGATCTTCAATTTTCATCTCCCTCCTGTAGGAGCTCTGTTGTGTTTTGACATTTATGAGTACATATTAGAAACCAACAAACAATAGAGCAGTGATATTAAATTACTTTTGCTGGTAGTTCAACTTTTCATGTACACTTTTCATGTGTTTACCTAATGTTCTAAAGACAATTTCTAATATTTTGGTAGCAGCCAGCTTTCCTTCAGTGTCTGCAAAACAAAACAAATCAGTGAAACTATGGACTGCTTTAAAAAAAAAAAAAGATCAAATGTCAGAAATCAGAATTTGACCTCCAGAATTCACTTTTTGACCATCAAAGACGATTTTTTCTAATTTTTTGTTTCTCTATGCATGGCTATGCACCTTTTAATTTATTTTATTGTGTTGTATGGCACGTCCCTGGTATGCTGACTGAGAACTTTTTTTAAAGTAATGAAACATTTCCTGAAATGTTACGGTTCTAGGAGAGATTTTATTATATGACATCACATTTATTTCTGTTCTGTGTAGTGTACGCTTGTGCAATCTAGTCTGAAATAGGTTAGTAGATCAAAAATAACACAATGGGATAACCTGCGTGATTGATAATGGAGAGGACTGGCAGGACAGCAGTCAGGCAGACTGCATGGTATATTTGGCATTTCTACAAAATCATTGTGTTAAATTAATAGCCACATCATTTTCAATCCCATAAAATTTGGCTCCACTTTTAAATTTATGTTATGATCACAGGGAGGACTAATTTTCTTTTCTGATGTTTGACTTTTATAAATGTACCATAATTCAAAGTTGTGACAGTAGTAGTGTTATATTACTAAGGAATGAAGTTAAGCAAAGACCTTTTAGGTGATTTCAGGTATTACAAAATACTTTGAGACAAAATTTAGATATTAAAAGTTACATGTCACCTAGAATTTTGGAATCAAGTACTTCTTGATTTAAATATCGCAGAACATGTGTCTCAACTATTTTTTGAACCTTTTCTGCTATAGGAGCTCATATGGTAGAGATGCTGTCAATTACCGCTGAAAGAGTTGACTTAGAGTAATTTTTAAAAATAGATGTGGCAGTCAATTTAGATTTTGTGTTCAACAGAGCAGAAAAAGAAAGTTTGAAACATGGATTTTAACTGAAATGGTAAAAACTATCCTAAACCCAACAGATGTTGTTATAGTATTGAGTTAATTAATGCATTGAGAAAAAATCTTGTTCAACTCCATTTTTAACATAATTCAGAATTCTCTTACTTCTCTATGTTTTATTTCCAGGACTTGGGGAAGTGGACTATTTTAATTCTGGAGATAAATTTCATCATTTCTAATTTTAAATAGTTAAGGAGATAGTGTTGAAGCAGATTTTCCTTTATGAAGTTGTATTAAGCCAGCGTAACATAGTGAAGTAAAGAAGTCTTCCTATCTACCTGAACACTTTATATTTTGAGAATACAGTTAAAGATTACTTGGCATAAAGGCAGTGATCCTGTTTTTAGGTCTGAGTGTGATTAAGTATTTTTTTAATACATGTGGGTATTATTTATGTGAAAATGTTTGCACGTGTTTCAAAATTTTGGCTTCATTTAGACAGATAAAGTTAAAAAATGCAGAGAAACATGACTGAGGTCTCAGCAATGGTGGTTTTATGGAAGCCCGTTATTTTTGGTGTCAAGAGCATAGGACTGGACATAAGACATGGACATGCAATTCCACAAAACTGTAGAGTTATTGAAGAGGAACCCTCTTTACAAGGGAACATGAGAGAACATCTCTATGAATCTTTAGCCTTAGAGGTTTCTCAAAATCCCCTAGCAAATCTATGCCTCACTGATGCCATTACCATACACTTCCATGAATAGTTTGGAGCACTTCCCTCCCTTTTTTTCCTCCAATATCTACACAGTTGATAAAACCGTCTGATAGTCTGTAAAGAAGACACATTTCTTCCGTGATTTCTGTGCAGAGCAGAAAACAATGGTCTTTATTCAAGCTTGTTTTTCATCTTTTCAGCAACAGTAACCCTACTAGAATTTTCTAATCCACCTAACACCTTTCTCATTGCACACTGCTGGCTCAGCTGCTGTCACCAGCACCCCCAGGTCCCTTTCTGCCTGGGTACTGTCCAGCCACACCATCCCCAGCCTATAACGTTGCAGGGGGTTATTGCGGCCAAAATGCAGGATTCAGCACTTGGACTTACTAAACTTGGTCTTATTGGACTTTCAAAACCTAGTTTCCCTTCCAGGCTGGACATTTGCCTCATTGACTCATCTTTCGGAGACAGTCTATTCCTCCTCCCTCAAGATCTCTATTTTGAAGCATGCCCACCTTTCCTCAACTCCTTTGTTTTTAAGGGCTGCTTCCCAAGGAACTTTCTGAATAAGTCTCTTAAATAGGCCAAAGTCTGCCCTTCAGAAGTCCAGTATAAAAGTCTTATTGATGTTCCTCCTCATTTCACCAAATATTGAGAACACTGTAATTTCATGATCACTGTGCCCCAAGCAGCCTCCAACCACCACATCTCCCACCAGCCCATCTCTATTTGGAAACAACAGGTCCAACACAGTCCCTCCCCTGGTGGGCTCACTCACCAGCTGCAACAAAAAGTTGTCCTCCACACACTCCAAGAACTTCCTGGACTGTTGTTTTTCTGCTGTACTGAGTTCCCAGCAGATGTCTGGTAGGTCAAGGTCATATACAAGAACAAGGGCTGGTGATCCTGAAACATTCTCCAGCTGCTTATAGGATAAGTTGTCCACCTCTTCTTCCTTGTTGGGTGGACTATAACAGACTCTCAATGCGATGTCAGCCTTGTTGGCCTTCCCCTTAATTCTTACCCATAGGCACTCAACTTCATTGTCATTACTTTCAATACCCATGGCATCAAAAGCCTCCCTAATATAAAAAGGGCCACCCTCTTCTTCCTTTCCTCTCTTCTGAAGAGCCCGTAGGCATGCAGAGCAGTGTTCCAGCTAAGTGAATCATCCCACCACATTTCCGTAATGGCAACTGCATCCTAGCCTTGCTGCTGCACCATGGCTTCCAGCTCCTCTTGTTTGTTATCCATGCTGCATGCATTGGTGTATATGCATCTCAGCTGGGCTACTGATTTCACCCCTAACTCAGGCTTATCACCCTTGGGCCTGCTCCCGGGAAGCCCAGCTGCATCCCCTTCCCCTTCAAATGTATTTTAAAGCCCTCTCGCTGAGTTCTGCCAGTTCATGAGCTAAAACCTTCTGCCCTTAACAGAGAGATGGAGTCACTCTCCACTTCCAGAAAGCCAGGTGGCAAAAATGTTGCCCCATGATCAAAGAACTCAAAATTCTGCTGATGACACCAACCCTTGAGCCGCTTGTTGATAATGTGGGCTCTCCTCTTCCTTTCATTGTTTTCTCAGCCACCAAAGGGACTGAGCAGAACACCACCTGTGCTCCTGCCCTATCAACCACTTGATCCAGTGCCCTAAAGTCCCTTTTAATTGTCCTGATACTCCTCTTTTCAATCTCATCACTGCCAGCCTGGAGTATCAGCAGTGGGTAATAATCAGAGAGCCAAATCAGCCCAGGGAGTCTCTTGGTACATCTTTCTATCAACATCAGTTTTTAAATTCCACATATGAAATAGAAAACAAAATGCCTACTAAAAGTATATTTTCTTTTATTGAAAGATTGCTGCTTATAGTTATCTCTGTACTTCCAAACACTATAAGTAACTTCTTAAGGTGCTACTGCATATAAAATTCCTATAGGTTTACAGTCCATATTTCTTTTCCTTTTGCACCTTTAGTATTATACTGCTGATCATGTGTATTTTGGTGTATTCTGGGAGTAACTGCCCAGTCTTTTCTCACTGCTTTGTGAAGAACAAGGATGCCTTTAGTTCACTCCTGTCCTTTAGAAGGGGAAGCATGTGTTTATTTTCCCAACACAAGCCTTAATGGCATCTCAAGATAATCAAATTCTGGGAAAAAAAAAGTTTTAGTTTTTATTTAACCATTCTAATGTAGGCATTCACCTTGAAGTTTCCAGAATAATATACCTGTCTGTGGTTGTATACTTACCCATACATATGAATGAAAGCAACAAGATCCTTTTCAATTGGATGATGCATGTTTTATCTGCAAACATGGAGCATACAGTTGAACATTCACAGGCACTTTGTATCTTGCCCAAAGAATTTGGTAGAAGTTAGATCAAAGACAAAAATCAGCATCTGAGAACTCATGTAAATAAAAGAGACAAATACTGGAAGCCACATAGGGATTCATCAGAGAACCACTCAATACATTATTCTAGACAGAAGTAAAAAAAAATATGATTTATTCAGTTTCAACACATCCTCTGTGACATCCTCTACAGAAACCCCCTATTCAGTTGTTGAATACAGGACATCATCACTCTAGTTTCCATTAATTTATTATGAATCTTATTTAATTCTTTAAAATTCTCTTTAGCCAATTTAGGTTCATCACAAGAGCAGTGTTCATCTGAATCAGTCCTGTGGGGATGATTTTTTACAGTTAATTAGGCATTCATTAGCTACTAGCCCATAGAAAGCAGGATGTTTCTTGGTTTAAGTGTTAATCAATAGATTAACCCTGTTCTTCCTGTTTAATTTTGTAGACACTGAAAAATTCATGGAAATATCCTTTCATTCTTCTTGGAAAAATACTTAAGTTCTAAAATAAATGCTGAAGAAGATATGATAAACATTTTTTCTCATTGATGACAAAATAAGATACAAAAAATCACAGAATTACGATTTCTTTAGATTTTTTTCCTTGACTATGCTGACATTATGGAAAGTGAGTTTTACGTTATGTGATGTCTGATTCTACAAGCTGTGCATTTGATTCCATATTCTGGAATGAGTCAGTATTAGCATACTTTTCACATAGGTACATTCCCTTAAAATAATGGAACACTTTTTCAGCTACACAGATTACTTCTATTTCTAAATATACTCGAGTAAATTTCAATAATTTCAGCTCTTATTTCTGGCAGTTTTTGATTTCCAGTGTTTTCTTTTCATACAACACACTGATATTTTTCATGTTTATTATGGTATAATGGAAATCAGACTTCGTCTTCTGATTTCTTCTCTCCTTGGAGCTTCAGAGAATTGAAAAGAAAAATAATTGGAGCTTGTTTTAAATGACCAGTCTAGTGCAGATTGATTCTCCTCATTTGCACCAATTTAACAGGGTCTTTCTGACTCTCATAGAGTTATTATCTCCTGATTACTTGTGAGTCAGACCCTCAGACAAAGGTCTGACATGGCAATGCTAATCGGAAACTAAATTGTTATATTATGTATTTTAATAAGTGCCAGAGACAAGTCAATGGAAATTACAGTGGTACAGTGGAAATTCAGTGAAAAAAATAGTCTCACCAGAATCAGTAGAGTTTCGTAATGAATTGGAATGGCTTGCAATCCAATGGTGTTCCAGCAGCTGTAATTTCAGCATTCCATAGGGCATTTCAAGGGTTTGTCTGAGATTCACAGGAGCAAATGATACAGGACATAGAATAGTGAAATGGAATATGCGTATTTTTCATTTAATTTGACCATGTATACCAAATTCAGTAAACTACTTCTATTTTCTTTTAAAGGGCTTTTGATATGGGAATCTAGGTGTTCATAAATATTTACAACAGCTAAATCATTTCTGTCCATACATTAATAAGGAATTTCTGTAAAGGTTACTTTAATATAAATACTTGCTTAATCTTCAAGCAAAGAAGTCTTTTAGTGTGACATTTGTTGTTTCCAACAGATTTAAATAATGTAAGCTTTCTGTAACTCCAGTAATGAAATACTTCTCAGCTCTTTAGTTGTTCATGTTTTAGTGAAATACGAAATGCTACAGGACACACAAATAACTTTCTTTTTTTAACAATAGAACTACTTCTTTTTAAAGAGTCTTTCAAAGCTAATAGAAATTGGAAAATGGAATACTGTGGCACCTCTACATGTTATTCATTAAGGCAAAGACTAATTCAAATTTACAGGAAGAATAAATCAGATTTTGCTCCAATCTTTTCTTCATTTAGTTTCTTTTTTGAGATTGTTATGTGTTAAGATTATTCATCTTATTTTAAAGTTCCTCTTCTAGAAATGCAGTTAGTCACACAACTGGTACTATGTAAGCTGTCCACTCATGTGTGCATCAGACTGAATTTTTTTCCATGGTAATTAATTCTGGTTTTGGTCTTCACAATTGTATCTTCATAACAATTGTAGTAAATCCAAGTTGCTCTATACCTGTTAACTTGAAAGGTGCTGAGGTCACCTGAGAGAAGCAGAGGAGTTCACAGAATTTAAAGAATCTGAGGACAAAACAGGACTTTTATTTCTGAAACTCTTTTTTATATGCTTTTAGAGATCAATAAAGTTGAGCTTGTCATGTTTCTATTTGTCTAAATTAAGGATTGTTTCACAGGAATGCTTCTTCTCAAGGAATAAATTAAAAAAAAAAAAAAAAAAAAAAATAAAGGAAACAGGACAGTAAAGCAATTCCTAGGGTTTTTTTCAGCATAATTGTTTTCACAAGGAATTCCTAGAAACAAATAAAGCAATGCTGTACCTGTCAAAAAGCATATTAATGGTGTTGTGTCAAAATAATACTTTGGTTTTTTTTTTAGAATTAGAGCTTATTTCCTTGTCTACAAATATAAAACTTTGCAGTACTAGTAGGGCAATTCAGTACTTGGCTGAATATGTTTGAGTGGAAGCGTGTCTTTGATTTTGTCAGCAAATAGTGTTCATATTTAAAAGCCAAATTTGTCTTTTTGTCTCTGTGAAAAGGAAAGCATTTGAGGAAAGGAAGGAAACTGAACATTCGAGTAAATACAGCTTAATACGAGCCTTGTACCTGACCTGAAGGTGCCATTTATCCAGTACAAAAGTAGCAGGACTTCCAGTTTTGGGTTTATCTTTGTAATGAGAAAGATGGGAGGGAAGGGAAGGGAAGGGAAGGGAAGGGAAGGGAAGGTATGTTACAAGGTGAAAGATTTCTATTAAGGCAGAGAAGATTTAGGTTTAGTGGGCCAGAAAAAAATATACACACATACATGAATACTGAGGATAAAAACCTCACAAGAAGATTATATATCTTGTATCAAAGTCATTAAAAACCAGTCACTAAATGAGAATATATTAGTTATCCATCTTCTCAGTTTTCCAGACTGTGAAACAAAACACTAGTATGGGTTTACATGAGTATCTATCATTAGTGTTATACAAAATTAGATTATTGGGGCTATGAATACATAATTGATTATTTGCTTCATTTAACTGATTTATTGAGTTTATTAGATTAATTTTTGGTAGATGGCAGTGCTCTCAGGTTTAGGGTAAAATTAAATATCAGAAAGAAAAACTGGAATTTGGATTGTTCTGACTTCCAAATTCTATTCTAGCTTTTATAATCAAAAACATGGTAATCTTTGCTTATTACAAAAATTATAGCACTTTTCCTTATAAAATTTGGAAATAGATGCAGACTGCATTTTTTATAGTTAATCTAATTCCTCCTCCACTGTTCCATTGCTTTGATCAAGGGTGCAGTGTGGTCACAATCTCAGTTCTCCTGGTTATATCACAATAGTGTACCTGCCCTTTCCAAAAGGCTGGTAAGATAAAACTGTGGAAAAGTACCTGAAGGATAATTTTTTTATTTTTGTTTTTCAACATGCTTTATAAAGTTTTATCAGATCAAAGTAAAGCACAGTGAAAATGCAATTATAGCAAACACAGATATTTCAGAAAGTATCCTCAAACTCCTAAGGAACTGCTAGAGGTGCTGCAATAAAAATATTTATACTCTGTGTTCTTATTGGACCCTAGTTTTTCAAGATTTATGAGCACCAGTAATCAGGAAATAATTTCCTGTAAAAAAGCAAGACTTGGTTTTTTTTTTTTCAACTTTAGAAGAAGTAGAACAATAGTGTGAAGTCTTGTTACCAGGGAGTCTTTATGGATTTCAGCACTTCATATGAGAGGAAAAAGTACAATACAAACAGCTTGTGGCACTGCTGTTTGTTTTGTAGATTTTTGGGGACAGATAAGGAGCTTCTTTTCACTAGGACCCCAGGCCACTCCGAAATCATACAGAAGATTTTCTGGTGGGTAATATGATATTCTTTAGCTGATTCTCAAGAAAAGAGATTCTTTTAACTTACAGTGTTGACTATATGAATGTTATCCTTAGTGGTGTTGTGTAAATTACTTGGTATACACTTTATGACAGCAGAAATATTTCAGATATTTCTAGTTATACTCAATGGAAATATTTTTTTTTGTTTTATCATGTTTTAAAATATTTTATACTTTTATGCTTAATGAATAGTATAAGAGTGATTTAAAATGTTACGTTACTTGAAGGTAGAGGGAGCTATGAAAATATTTATTGAAAAAATTGAAATTCACATCCTCTTTAGCAGCATCTCAAATGATATGTAGCCAATTTGGTGTTGCTACGTGATCCTCATAACTTCTCTTGAGATTTAAAGAATGTATCTTAGGAGTATTGGACTGCAAACCCTCACTAATGTAAAAGGCTCTTTGATCTGCCAGGAAACAGACAATGCATTTTAGCTCTGTTGGAAAATTAATAGCTTAGCAAGATTTGCCTTAAGAAGGTCAAGTATTGTCTGAGATTGTACCTCATGTATTCTATGAAGACATTTTTCCATGGACTGAAAATCATCCCTATATACAGCCTGATACCCTGAGCTAGTTTATAAATAAAATTACAGCCAGTCCTTGTTGAAATACAGAGTTTTAAATAGAGTCAGTTCATTGATGAGATAAACAAGTTTGTCCAGAAGTCCTTCAGGACTATATCACAGCATCTTTTTGTAATGAAAATTATTCTAGTGTGAACTGAATCTTATACATGGTAACATAATGTAATTTTTAACTTACTTTTGAGTCTTTGTCAGGATCAGTATCAGAATCAGTTTTTAAACTGCTCATTGACACTGAATTCAGAATTTGGCAGTCTCTTAAGTAGCTTGCACTGTGTGTGGAAGTACTGTGCAGTAGTAAATTGGTCTTTCCTGTCCTTTCAGACCTTCCCACAACAATATAAAGTTGACTACCCCCATCCAATTAATAAATAAAGACTGTTTACTTATATTTTAAGTGGTCTGTTTCAGAATTTAATGTGTAGTAAGAACAGACTCAATAGAGCACATAGAGAGCTTGCATGACCTAATTAGATTATTCAATCATTTGTTAAAATCAAAGAATATGAAGATGCCTTCATCTTTTTTCATCATTTCCCTGAAGACTGGAAAAAAATTTCCATCACTTTACATTTACTGGCAAGGTCTTTGAAAACATTTTATATTATGCCCTAGTTATACATGCATTTAATTAAATCTACCTGTCAACAGTATTGAAAAGACTTGCTTATCAATAAATGCAGCTAGGATAAAGTTAGAAAAGTGACTAAAATGCAGATTCTTTCATCTCTTACTATGATTATTAAATCAAGTTAACATTTTAGCATATCTTCTATCTTTTTTTTTTCCTAGTTTAAATAAAAGTGCCTTGCTTAATCACTGTTTGTCAGATGCAGTAATTAACATTTCATTAAGTACTAATAAATCCAGTAATGTTCATGGGGTGGTTTATTTTTTTTTTTTTCCAAGTATGAAAAGGTATTCTTGTGGCGTCACCTTTTCCTGTCTTTTCATTCTAATTAGAGTGCTGCCATCTTTCATGACAATCAAAATACATTTACTGATTTTTTTTTAATCTAGTAGAGCAGAGGCAACAGATTCAGACAAACTTAGAAGTCATCAATTGATACTTTCATTTTAATAACAAATTTCTAAATGGAATAATTTAAGAATAATCTCCTCTGGATAACTGTGTGAAATCCCAGTAATCACTATGAGACCAGACAAAATTTTGTTTTAAAAGATGTGTTTCAATAAAATCTATTAAATCAAAGCCTTAAGGGGAATATTACATTATCTGATCTTTTATGGTGCAATCTGTAAAATTCCATGTAGTCTATTTCTGCACTCGGTTGCATACTTGCGTAATGAGAATGTATTTTTCAGAATTATAACTACTGTTTTTTTCATCTTCTGGTTCTGAAGTTTCAGATTTCAGTGTTTAAGCTTAGACAAGCTGATGTTCTGGCTGTTTTGCTGGCTTGCTTTTGTGTTTGTTTTTTTCAGGTTTTTTTTTTAAGGAAAGAAAAAAGACAAAAGTATTATATCTTAAAATTGCTGAGCTTTGAGGAAAAGGAAAAAAAAATGAACTGATGAATCAAAGGACGAAGAGAGTATGATCTTTTTCCTTTAATGTTCCACTAGCAAGTTAAAAAGGAGTAAAATAATTTAAAAAGTCACAGCACATGAAAACAAAAAGGGGTTAAAGTTTGGTTTATTTTCATGAAAGGACACATCTGCAGATCTTGGTGCAGTCTTGTATAAATAGTAGCAGAAAGTTAAAGTACATTGTGTTGCTTCTTTATTAATACTTTAGTCAGTAAGCTTTTAAACTAATAAGCTGCTGAGTTTTAACATTTGAAAAACAAAAGCATTGTATTTTAAATTGATACATATCTATACATAGGTCAATATATGGGGGTTTCATTTATTGTAGAGCTGTTAATGGGTCTATCTAGGCGCTTCTGTCTTTTTGCTCTATTTTTCTTATTAAAAACAAACAAACAAACAAACAAACAACAACAACAACAAAAATCAACCAACCACCTTCCTGTGAGTTCAATAGGGTTTTCATACTTGTCAATTAAGAGATCTAAAAAACCTCCCCTCCTTCTAATTCTTTACTATCACATTGTAACCAGTGTCCGTTCAACCTGCTACATCCACAACTCCAACTCCTTTCATTATGACATCAAGTAAAGCTATATACTCAGCAGCTTCTCAAATCCAAAATTTTTAGCAGTAGCAGTTAATTTTTTCAAACATAGAAAGGGTCAAAATATGTTCTAAACACACATGTAGGGATTTGCCTTTTATTCTAATTATTTTAACTTACAAAACCTCCAAAGCATTTAGGTGAGACCAAGACACTGCTTCAGTGGTGCAAGTTTAATTACTTAAAGGTAAACTCTGCCTTCCTTTGTGTTTTCTCTTGGTGTGAATGCAGCTTTAGGGAACAGTGTATGATACTAATATACACTGAAATAATTATATCAATAGAGTTTAACCAATTTAATTAGATAAGGAGCTAAAGTTTACTGGTTTTAAATCCCCCAAATTCACTGGTGGTTCACAAACCTTTACCACATGAGAGACAAAGAGAATTGTTTCATTTCTTTGCAATTACTGAAGGAGGTTCTGGAAACAGTATAATCCAACTGATTTGAATGTACTGTCAGAGTGTACCTGTGTGTGTCGGGATGTGACTTCTGGAGTCAAATCACATACGTGCTTGTGCCAGCAAAGGAGGACTTACAGAAAACAAGTTATTGCAACATTCCCCAAAAGCCACTTTCTGCAGCAGTCACCTTTGCATCAGTTCTCCTTCTCTTCAGCAAGACTAAATGACTTCTCTCTCACTCCAATTAGTCTACATTGTTTTAGTATGTTTCATGTTTAATTCCAGATTGTGCTTTCCTCCAAGACTTGTGTTTTGAGAGAACTGCTGAGAATAGATTGAGTATCCTTTGCCTGGGCCTTTCCCCCCATGTGATGGTACTTCTGGCAGTGCTTGGAAACTGGGGGGATATCCTCTATGCTGCCCTTCTAAGGCTCTCAAAACTTTTAAAATCTGCCATGTGAGGTAAATTAGATAATGTAACTGAGCTTGTTTAATTTATGTACTCTTTTTCATGAAACATGCATTACTTCACTCACAAAGCTTGTAATGAATTATTTTTATTATAGCTCCTTGAAGTAACAAGCTGTGAATGTAGCTGAGGTGCTATAAGAGGACAAAGTAAATAAACAATAGTTTTTGTGAAAGAATGCAGACTACATTTTGTTCAGAATTCACTTCTACAAATAATTGTTAGGGTTAAGAACTGATATTTTTTCTGTCCTTAGTATGTGCTGGAATAGTGGCTTAGTCAGGTAATTATTAATCTTTTTTTTACATCAGATTATGGTGGTGTTTCAATCAACCCAGAAAGTATGTTGTCTAATTATGTTCTGGTTTCTGTGGTGGTTTTTTGTTTGTTTGTTTGGGTTTGTTTTTTGATTTTTTGTTGTTGTTGTTGTTGTTTTGTTGTGGTTTTTGGTTGGGTTTTTGTTTGTTTTGTTTTTTGGTTTTTGTTTGTTTGTTTTGTTTTGTTTTTAACAGAAGAAGACAAAATTAAAAGCCCTATCTTCAGCAGAAGTGGCCTTACTCAAAAGTTGCACAAGATGAAAGCTTTTCTGTTAAGAAAGTACATTAAAGATAGTTTGATTCATTTTATGCCTGCTATGCCTGAGATTTAACTGCTCGCTAAGCTGTACATTTATTGTACTCATAAAGGTATCTGAGGGTTGCCTGGGTCAAATGATGGTATTGTTACTCAAAAATTTTTGGGTTCTTGTGGGAGTTTTGCAGCATGTTTTGTGAAAGTTTTCGTTTAGAAGGTTGCCAGTGCCATAAGGAGGAATAAACTTTGAATGTTTCAAGAAGATTGGGAAATTAAGAGCCTAACTCAGTAGCAAATGCATACACATTGACATGCATTGTGAAGATATTATTATAAGTCTTTTTTAAAATTATGTATTTTTTTTCAATTTTTGCTTAGGCTCCTCAAGACTAAACTTGATTTCTTACTTTTCCTGCCATGAGGATTTGGTGTGTTAGGTCAATGAGAAGTAGTTCTCTGTGAATACAACTTAATGAGTGGAGGGATTAGCAATATTAACAATCACTCTGAGGATATTTTAAATAGCCTGTGTAAAATTGTAGAGCTGAATTAATCTGTGCCTTCAACAGATTTACCACAGCCAAAAAGAGTTGTTTATCATATGTTTTAAAGGTTTCTTTTCTAAAGCCTCAATATTATTTTTGGCTAAGGAAGGATGTTTTATGTATTTCTTAACATAGAAATCAAAGATTTATTGTTTCATTTTTTATTTATGGTGGGTCTCAGTTAATAGAATTACACATTTATGAAGAAAGTGTAATTTGATAATCAAATGACCTCATGTAAGTTTCTTACTCTCCCATAGGCCATATTAACAAACTCAGTGCTTATTTCACTTTCCAACTAAGTAAGTAAGTGGCTCTTTCCTTTTCTTGTTTTAAATGAAGTGTCTATACTTGAAATCTGCTGTTTAATTTAAACTGAGCTGTAATTTATTTTTCCTCCATGCTGAAGGAGCCTCAGTATGGAAGGATTTTCCTAAGTAAAATTTTGTTGTGTACCAGTGTAATTCCTGGTCCCACATGAAAATACCTGTGCTTCCATAAAGCACTATTTAATAAAGTGAATTAATCCCCCCCCTAGGAAATGTAACTGGCAAAGGCAAAGCAATGAAACATTTTATTGTACAAAGCCATAGCAGAGATGGACACACAAATGTATTTCTTTCAACACTTTCCTTGTGCTGAGCTGATGAGAGAATGCCTTGCCAAATCCTGTGCTGCCTGATCTCCATGCTGCCTGATTTCCATGCTTCCTGAATTTCTTCTTTGCTCCCTAATTCACACTGTTAAATGGCAGAGCCAGAGCAGGAGTGACCCTGGGATGACAGAGTCCCCCAGGCAGGAGCCAACAGTGTTGGCCCTGGAGCTGGAGGCCCAAACAGAGGAGGGACCCTGTCATCCCACAGAGGGCACAAATAAGAGCTATTTCTGAAACACACAAACAAAAACTAAATAGAAGTCACTGAAATAGAAGTCAATAAAATTAAAGGAAGTAATCAAAACTTTGCAAGCTGAAGCGAATCAATTATTCTGGCAATTACTTGTCCATACTACCATATGATTTTATATACATAACTTTTTTCCCCCTTATGTTTAACTATTTGATCTTGATTCATGAAAGTGAAACTTGCTCTAGGTTGACATATTTACAAATTCTAACATTAAAGTATCTTGTACAAGAGTTTTTTAATAAAATAAAAAGAGCTGTTATGCATATTAAATGCCTTGCAGGAATTTCAGGCTTATGTGTTTTGTCTAGGTAGGTAGCATATAAATTAAGGTATTATTTTCAGTAATAGAGGGAGCAAGAACAGTCATATGTTTTAACAAAAGACATGAACCTGATCCATGTGTTTCTTTCTAGAAAAAAAGAAACACATTTTGGGCAGGTATTTCATAATAAATACTGGGTTCACCCAGCAACATTTTTTTCAAAAATTATTTATAACTTAGTGTTTGCATTGCAGTTTTACAGAAAAGAACACTCAGGCCACTAAAGTGGGTGTTTTAGAAATGTTTTCATCTCTCTCCTACCAATAGTCATATCAAATATAACTGCTGGATAATTTAGTAGAAAGAGTTTTTTATGTAGATTCTGTCTTATGAAGGTTTTTCTGCTTTTCAGTGTATTGTCCCTAATAGCTGCTGTCATCTATTGAGCTTTTTCATGTCATAGAGGAATCCCATGGGATTGGAGCCAGTTCAGGAGAACACTGACAAATGGTGCACTGACTATGAAAAGCTCCTTGGTAAAATACAAGTTTCATGTCATCCAGTTTAATAACTCTTTAGTTAAACATGTCAAGTATACTCTTGACCTTTCACAACCTAATTTTGAACATTATGTGATGATGTAATGGGATAAAAATTGGTACAATACTCTTAGCAGCAGAACTTTCAGGTAAGCAAGTCTTTTAACAAAATCCTGAAACAAATAGCTTTCTTATAGAAATGCTACTGTGAAGGTGACAAATACCAGCACACAGGTTTTTACAGTTGGATTAAAGAGAATCCAGGAATCTCAATGCAACCCTCATGTGAGTGTGGTGAAGGCAATTTAGGATGGGTGTAGTCATTACTAGAGGCTAATGGGCTAATGCCAAAAGGGTGGGATATTTTAAAACTTTCTTCTGGTTCCCTAGATTTTAAGGACTTCTCTTGTAGTGGAGATGCTGCATCACTTGTGGATGTTTCCTATTATTGAGTATTTCTATTAACCTGTGTATATGTACATTTGTAATTATTAGCATTAGTTGGCATTTAAGTACAGAGGCTGAAGAATTCACTGTTGTAAACACTGTGTATACAAATGCATATCTGAATTTATTAGCAGAGAAATGAATAATTTAAATGATATGATATGGAAAAAAATTGACAAACTTCTGAAGCTGTATATGTAACTGAAGAAGTACTAAGATAGGGAGAAGGATAAACTGAAATCTACCTGGTGTGGCATAGAAGTGACTCAGAGCTCTGCACATACTATTTTTATACCTCCTGATATTAAAAATGACAAGAATGTTCTCCTGAGGAAATTATCTTCTTAAACAAAACAAACAACTTCATTGTCAGCCACTTACCAGAAGATAAGTTGTTAGGGATAGGTTTCCATTTTCTGACGTTCTTGCTGTCACCCTTTGGTCATTACTAGGGAAGGGCCAAGACAATTAGAGATGGAGAACCTCTCCTATGAGGAAAGGCTGAGAGAACTGGAATTATTCATCCTGGAGAAGAGAAAGTTCAAGGGGACCTAATTCTGGTCTTCCAGTACCTGAAGGGAGACTACAAGAAACATGGAGAGAGACTTTTTACAAGAGTGTGTAGTGGCAGGACAAGGGGGAATGGCTTCAAACTGAAACAGAACAGGTTTAGATGAGCTGTTGGGAAGAAATTCTTTACTGTAAGTGTTCTGAGGCACTGGAACAGGTTGCCCAGAGAAGCTGTGGGTATCTCATCCCTGGAAGTGTTCAAGGTGAGGTTAGATGGGACTCTGAGCAGCCGTGTCTATTGGAAGAAGTGATCTTACGAATCCTTTCCAACCCAAGCCACTCTAAGACTTTATGATTCTGTGAACCAGCACTGCTGAGTTGAGAGTGACAATTTATTGCAATAATTGTTGGAATGGAATAAGGAAATCAGTATCTGAGAACCAGCCTGGGATATAAGGAGACTTGGAGCTGATTGCTTCCTCCTTTTGCTAGGCTGCTTGTGTGGATTGTGGCATATCTGGGAATCTAAATGCCATTTTTTCAAAGCTGTTTAAACACCTCAAGCTAGTTGTAATTAGTGGTGGTAAAATATCTTTTAGAAGAATGTGCTGATAATTTCCATTTTTCCTGTGGGTGTTGTGATGTTAGGGATAATGGTGCTCCATGGAGAAGAGTAAGTTTCAGTGTTCAAACTGCTGAACCAAAAGGTGAGACCTTTCTTATTTATGTACAGTTAAGAGCTTTTTTTTTTTTGGTGTTAGTGGTGGAACAGTTTTTCAGGGCTGTACTCAAGTGCCTAAGTATGAGTGTGTAGCACTGTTTAAGATGCTGTGAGGAATTCAGCCTGGCCTCTAGCTGCCCATGCAGAGCCTTCCTCCACTCCAGCATCACATCTGCCAGCCACATGCAAGTGGGAAGTTTTGAGTGTCTAAATGTGTGAGCCTCTGCCTGACCATCTGGCATGATGTACTGGAGAAAAAAAAAAGTGCTTGAAACAAGAGGATAAGTCTGATATTTTCTGTATTATATTGTATTAAAATTTTAACTAGTCTCCAGGTATCAAATACACCTGGTAGGAAAGTTACCGCTGTATTTATATAAGAAGCTGGCATGTGTGTGTGTATGTGGGAGTGTGTGTAACTTCTATCTCTAATTTTATATTTGTGTGTATAAACTCCTCAGAGTTTAGGATTATAGAATGATTTGTTTGTAAGAGAGTAGTTTACATTTTTTTTCCTGTAATATGCCTCTTTTTAATGCATAAAATATAACTTGTAGATTGATTCATTATTCTGCTGTATAGCAAACACATTATAATAATGGCCATCAGTCATACTACCCTGAGGGAGATTTTACAAATGCCCTAGAGAATTAAATGTTTCTTCTGCCTTATTCTTTTGTCCCTGATCCACAGCAGCTGAAGTTGGGGGGATTTGGTGATGTAAGGCTGCTGGTGACAAAGGAGATTCTGCCCCACCTGACAACTCTGGTGTCAGCACTGGCAATTACATGTCCATGCAGAGAGTCACATAGGGTGACATCTGACAGAAGGGAAATGTCCAAAATGAGTTACAGGTGGGAATAAATGGACAAGGACTGGGAATAGGGAGAAGCAAGATTGCAGGTAGGTGATATCAAGCCATTTCTAAAACTTTGTCTCAAAATACACAGAAATGAAAATTATCTTCTTAGTTCCAGTCACAGTTTAGCAAAACAGAATTTTTACGTGTTACTTCACAGACTAATATGGCTGTACTTTTCTGTTTTCTGAAAGCTTACATATTTGGTTAAATGATGGGACACACAAGGCTAGAGCAAGGCACATCTCAAAAATCTGCTTCTACAAATCAGAATGAAGAGTATGTACTTTGTTCTAATTATTTCTATATCTTACAAGTGAAACCAGAAATTAATCTAAGTACAGCTAGAATGTTTGAAACTCAGGCTGTATTTCCAGTAGGACTTCTTTGTACTTTTATAGCACAAAAATGAATACTTGGAAGATGTAGCGATTCTGATATTTTCCATTTTATAAAAAAATCATGATACAACTAATAAACAAAGGAAAAATATTTGGATTTTCATCTTTCATGCTACTCATGAGAAAGTCCAGAGGAGGGCTACCAAGATGACTAGAAAAATGGAGCTCCTCTCCTGTGAGGAAAGGCTGAGAGTAGTTAGGATTGTTCAGCCTGGAAAAGAGAAGGCTTTGGGATGACTCTGGAGCACTTTCCAGTACCTGAGAGGAGCCTACAAGAAAGATGGAGAGAGACTTTTTACAAGGGCATGTAGTCACAAGACGAGGGATAATAGCTTGCAATGAAGGAGGGTAGGTTTAGATTAAATATTAGGAAGAAATTCTTTACTGTGAGGAATGTGAGGCACTGGAAGAAGTTGCTGGAGAAGTTGTGGCTGCTGTGTCCCTGAAGCATTCAAGGCCAGGTTGGATGGGACTTCGAGCAGCCTCATCTAATAAAAGCTGCTTCTGTCCATGGCAGGGCCATTGTATCTGTATGGTCTTTAAGGTCCCTTCCAACCCAAACTGTTCTATAATCCTGTGAATCTGTGATTCTGTGTAAGTAACTGTGGTGGTTGACCCTGGCAGACACCCACCAAAGCTGCTCTGTTCCTCCACACCTCAGCCTGGAGGGAGGAGAAAAAATGTACCAAAGGGCTTGTGAGTTCACATAAAGACATGGAGATCACTCACCAGTTGCCATCAGAGGGAGAACAGACTCAGAGCTTGCAGTCAGTCCATCCCACATTGTCTCTGCCACTCCACAGGGGAGGGAGGACTCCTCCCACTCTTGACATGCTCAAGAGCAGGGTCTTTCCCACAGGAGACAGGTCACCATTTCTCCAGCAGAGTTCTTCCCATGGGCTGCAGTTCTTCACAAACTGTTCCAGTGTCCGTCTCCCATGGGTCACAAGTCCTACCAGGGCAGCTGGTCCAGTGTGAGCTCCCCACTCCTCAGGGACACAGGTCCTGCCTGGAGCCTGCTCCAGTGTGGACTTCCCATGAGTCACAGTCTCCTTCAGGCACCACTGCCTGCTCCAGTGTGGGGTCATCCAGGGGTTGCAGCTGCACGTCTGCTTCACTGTGGGCCTCCATGGGCTGCAGGAGCACAGCTGGTCTTCACCACAGGCTGCAGGGGAGTCTCTGCTCTGGTGCCTGGAGCATCTCCTGGCCCTCCTTCTGCACTGACCCTGGTGTCTGCAGGGCTGCTGCTCCCACATGTTCTCACTGCTGTCTTCAGCTGCTGCTGTAGCTTGGTTTTCCCCCCTTCTTTGACACAGGAGGCACGACCACCATTGCTGATGGGCTTTTTGTCTTGGCTGTAGCAGGTCCATCCTGGACCTGCTTATCTCCATCCACCTTATCTCTTGGACAGCTTCTGGCAGCTTCTCAGAGGAGCCACCACTGTAGTCCCCCAGTACCAAACCTTACCATGCAAACCTTACAGCAGCCTCTGCAGAGCCTGTAACTAAGCCATTTTGTTGTTCCTGTGGTTGTACAATGCTCTTAAATTAGAACATATTTCCCAATTAATTTACTTAATGATAATTTAAGTGTGTTTCTCTTGAATAATTTTCACTAAAAGTCTACAGTCCAGTCATTTACTCTAAAACTCACTTTTAGCCTTTTCATCCATAGATTTACTGATATCATCAAGACACTATCCAGATACATTATTCTAAATTTGTGCATATTTTTTATCCCCTTAGTTAACTTTCGTTATATATGAAACACAGGAAGGAAGACAGTATTTTCACCCAAGAGATAAGGTCTTTGAAAGAAATTATTCAGAAAAGTATTTCTTTATTACTTTTCTCTATGGATTTGAAGATCAAATTCAACACCTTGAATTTAAAACAGAAATATACAATACACTGACGTTCTTAAAAGCAATGTTGTAGGAAGGATTAAAGATGTAAAGGTCTTTGAAAATTTGAAGTGCTACAGAAGACTACTGTTGAGAAGGAGAGCAGGTAGACATTAAAGAATAGCGAATAATCCATTGCCCTCTACTACTTGTGCCATTTAATCCACTTTATTAATATTTGGATTTAGATCTTCATAAACAGGTTAGAAATATGTAAGTAAACATCTGCACAGGTCTAGAGCTATGTAACTTACTGGGAAAAGAAATAATTTTAGGAACCCAAACTTCTGCATCCTCTGGTCTCTACTTGCAAATTCCAATGCAAAAAGCAATAATCGGTTTTAAATAACTAAGTATGAATTTAAAACACAGTAGTTACCAAATCTTGGGTATCCCTGTTTAAGAATTGGCAAATAGATAACTGAATTATATGTAATTGAACATAAATATGAGAAATAACTTTTT
Organism: Sinosuthora webbiana; assembly: GCA_013397395.1. Classification (NCBI taxonomy): domain Eukaryota; kingdom Metazoa; phylum Chordata; class Aves; order Passeriformes; family Sylviidae; genus Sinosuthora; species Sinosuthora webbiana. The sequence continues at coordinate 50,197 of VXBN01006998.1, forward strand.
CAGAAAACATAGTGTTTAAAGTTATTAAAAAAAAAAGAAACCAAACACAACCACTTAAAAGTAACACCATACTGTTCAGTTACAATACAAAATCAGTCCCCACTTGGCATCCTTTATACCAGAAAGAGGCAATCAAAAGAAAAAAATCAGGTATTAATTCACTGTAAAGCTTGCATCACACTAAATATGATGCATATTCATATACTTTATTATTTCAGGTTAAGATCCTGGAACAGAATAATAGAATTTAAAAAAGGGAAGTCAGGAATAATTCATCTCTTTATCTGGCTGGTGGGGTTGTTCCGGGATTTTGGCTTTTTTTTTTTTTTCCTTTATTAGCTGAGTCTCCTATGTTTGATGTAAAGGGTTGAGGCAGTAGTCCTTCTACAGAAGGATAAATTCAAATCAAAACGTTGTTTTCTCTTACTAACAATTTAAAACAAATTCTAAAGCTTTAATATTTATTTGACAGAATATCGATTCTGATTTTTTTTTTTAATTTTCGTGTTCCTAATAAAGCTTGTGAGATCTAAGTTTCTGCTGAACCATATATCTTTCCATCTGTATATATAGACATTTGGTTTCCCGTGTTCCTCTCCTAGAATATGACAGTCAAAGCTTGAAAAGATTTCTTCATTGATGTTTGCCAGTTTATAGGATCTGTGCTTCTATATTTATCATGCACACAGTCCCTGTATTTTACTCTGATTCCAATAATCTTCTTTTTCCAAAATGTCAGACTCTGCATCTCCAGAATTCATGAAGGGATAAAATGTAGAATACCTGGGAAGCTTACGGTATAAAACAGAACATAAGAGTAGAACAGCAAACACATGGCTGTCTGAAATTCTACAGCAAAGTATTAAACCAGAAATATTTAGGAAACAAAGCATCTTGGGTATTTCTACCTTAACTAAATACTTTTGCCATTAAAGGAAATAACTACAAAACTAGTGGGGAAGACATTAGCCATTTTTTATTATTATTATTTGTAATCATATCTGTTTAGAAACCCCTATTCAGAGAATTTTTCACTTCCCAGGGTTGAAGAAGTAGCCAGAGGGTTCTGGCTGGATAGGATGCACATTATCCAAAGTAACTGCACCATATTCTTTCACTATGAAAGGAAACTACTCTGTAACAAGTGGATAAAATTTCAGTTCTAACAGAAACTGACACAAAGGCATTTAAAAATAGAAGGCATAAGTAGAATTTGTTGTTATTCATTGCAATTAAAAAATATGAAATTAATTTTCCTACAATAAAGAAGCCCTTCATAAATTATTTATTCATAGCCACCACTTATCCAGCAATAATGCTGCCATTATTAGAAGGAATATTGATGAGTTTGATGAGTTAGATGAAACTCTGCCTACATGTGCAAACAAATGTGATTCATTCCCTTTTTTTTATTGCATATTATTTATGCAATTTGTGTCAGAGGCTTGTGTATTTCAAGCATGCTTTCATGTTGCATATGCTGTCATATTGTTGACCAAAATAATTTTCTCTTTCCATTGTATTTATTATGTTGCTTGTGACATCCAAGAAAAATATTAGAAATATTTAGTGAAAGGACAGCTTTTCAATAGTATGAAATACAGTGTTTGGAGACTTGTCTGAAATCTGTTTATTTGAATATTTTTGATGCTTCAAGCTTTTGAGTAGAAGGCCTTTTATTCTTTGTACCCCAAAATCTCCTTTTGCAGCATCTATTGTATCTGTTGTATGTGACGCTTAGTATTCCAGTAGACCACAGAGTCAACACATTTACAGTTACTCAAGTCACCCTTGGGCATTTTTTGAAGTTGGTGACTGAGGTAGCATTTTAACTATTGTGTTGTACTGCAGGATTTAAGCACTAAGCATATTTTACCTTGAGAAGGAAAGCTTGCTGCAGTTTCTGATTTCAGAAGCAAATTCTGACCTTGGCTTCTACCAACCTCAGAGGAAGATCAGACCTGCCCAGACCACTGATTAATGGGTAAAGGAGGCTCCAGACCAGGAGTTTAAGAGGAGAACAAACAAGGATGGAGTAAATGTAGTAAAACAACTGCATTCCTTCTGGATCAGTTAGGATGGTTATGAGTTGCAGTAAACCATGCTTTGTCTTACTTCTGAAGGATGTGTATAGTTAAAATCAATTTCCAGCTTCACTTCTAGGTGTGACCCTTCAGTGGTGTAGCATGAAATGCTTCCCTTAGGCCAGCACTATCCTCTGGGGATCTATCTGCTATTTCTTTTGCTGAAAATTATTGGTTTTTTTATGTCAGTTCTTTACAGTAAGATCTAAAGAAGTACAGGTATTCTATAAATATATATTTACACAGCAGCCTCTGTAAAACCCAGTTAACTTTCTTAGAAGGCAAACTGAAAAAGTCACAGTTGTCTTGTAACAACAATGTTTAGTGGGAGCTTGAGGAAATAATGAAAAATTTAATGTGAGCATGAATCACTCCAGATAATATCAATCTGCAATCAGTAATTTTACTGTCAGAACCTGGAGATTTCACCAACAGGTACTGTGCGGGCACTAAAATTAGAAAAAAAAATATGTTATGCCCTTTGAAAAGGCACATCAGACCCATGGATTACTCATGGCTGTATTATACAAAATTTACTGGCAGCATTCTTTAGGGTAATAGAACTGCTGACTCCATATGGGGGTAGTGATTTATTCTTACTCAGACATCCCTAATGTTGACTAAATATTATTTTAGTATATTAATTCCTTTTTAAATGTGCAAACTAAAATAATGTGGAATAATTGAAATTTTAAGTTTAGGTAAATGTTTGCTGATGTAAATATAGATAAGCTGCAAAGCCAGTGAATGATGCAAGGAATGAAGTTAGGAGGTCTTGAAGGTCTTTGTGGAGAGCAGTTGCAATCTTTTTTTTATGGTGATTCACTATTCACAATGCTGAATACTACTACTTTTTTGGATTTGCAACCTTTAAAAAAAGGATAAAAAATGAAGTATGCTTTCAACTTCTGTCATTTGTACATTTATTTGTTGCCTTTTGATGTTTTAAGTGTACTTATTTTTGAATAAAATACAGATCTTTAATACATTATTAATATACATTGAAAATACAATGACATTCGTTCTCTCTGGGTATTTGGTATGACATACCAATATTGCAACCTCTGTGTGACTTATCCTAACCCACTTTATGCCTAAAAGCAGACTGGGCTTTTAAAGAAAAGATCCATCTATCCAAACCACTGGACTATTCCTTGTGATGTCTCTGTATTGGTTTAGGTCGGCAGAAATGAATATAAATGAAACAGTGGACAGTCCCATGTTGATTACCAAGTGATTAGGATCATGCTAAGTGACAGTTGATATTTATGTACATTTCTGATTTTAGAAATTTTTTAGCAATTTTAGAAACAAACATTACAAGAAAGCTTCCTATATTACTAAATTCTTGTAACAAAGTAAGTTATTTTTTTTTTCATTTATTAATATTGAAACAAAGTGAAGATTCACTGGCATTAGTAGGAGACCTGTTTGAAATTCTGTGTGAAAGACCGAGTGTCTAAATTTTGTAAGTGGTGTTCTGTGAAAATGTATGCTATTTGAGACAGACATCGTGTTATTACTCTTAGGACTGTGGAAATTAGAATTGATTTTTTACAAGAAAATATTTTAACCTTCCTCCTTAATCTTGATAACTCTTACTGATCTAGATAGTTCCAGCAAATATTATGGACTTTGATTCTCACATTTTTCACTGGTTTTATTCACAAGGAGCTCTAGGGAAGGTGGAAAGCTACATATATATATATGCAGAATTGTAGCCTCAGTGGTTTCCATTTTCTTTTTTCCTATTACCTATTCTTGAATTAGGGGAAGGCACGAGTTAAATGGAGCAGTAAAAAAAAAATCAGTTGTGTTCTTAAGTGTTTGATAAGAGAGATCTTGGGATTGGCTAATTTGTGTTTAATTTGCATAAAACATTTAAATCATAGGCATGATATTCAAATAGAGAAGATTTTCAAAATTGTTGTAAATAAGGGCAAGACAGGAATTACTGCACCCTGAGTGTTTCCAAGTGGTTTCCCTATTTCTGTAGAAACTAAGTGATTTATTTGTTTCATTTTGATTCCAAGATAGGAAATTCTATGTAGTTTCAGACAAAGCAGGGAAATAAGGAGCCAAGAATTATCAGAGAAATTCTAAAAATTTAGCTGTGTGACATGAGTATGCAATCTTTGGTGGTGTCTGTGAATTAAAAATTCCTTTGGTTTTGTCTTTGTGAAAGGTCTTCCTAGATTAAAACTTAAAAAAAAAAAATCAGGAAAAGGATGGATGCTGAAGATACTCACACTCTGAGAATATATTGTTTTTATTTCTTTTCAGTGGAATAATATCTGTGCACATATAAACTCCATGATCCTTTCAAGAGTGGTGGAGGGCATAATATAAAACTGTTGGTTTCTTTTCTTGAACATCTTTATACATTTCTGTAGGTCACAGGTCTCTAGAATATTCGCAAAGCCTTCATTATTAGGATATCTTTTCCAGAAAATTGGTTTAAGGGGACACCTGTTTAACCTCTACTGAACTATCTTTCCTTAAAAGAAATAAATGTTAACTGCTGAATATTTTCCTGCATGCATTGCTGTGTTCCAGCTGGGAATCTGAAGTATGTACACACATTTTCTTGCTGTTCAGCTACACTAGTACTCTACCTAATAGATACAGCTGGCAAGCTCTACCAAGAAATGGTAGAGTCCTTCAGTACAAGAATGTAAAACCTACTTTCTGACACTGTATATTCTGAATTAACTCGAGCATATGTTTCAGATCTGTGTAAGTGACAAGTAGTAAAATATCCTGCTGAAAATTCTGTGCTTTGAAGAGATGGTGATGATGATGATTATTATCATTGTTATCATTTTAATCATTATTATCTAGGGCACTTCAGGAGACATTGACCCAAGAGGTTAGGATCTTAAAAACAGTGTACAAAAATAACTTTCACTTCAATTAAACTCTCCTACTGATTACCTGAAGTCATTATATTTTTTTTTTAATATTCCATTGAATTAATGAGTAAGACTTTTCTTTTGACTATAATGTAAGTTGCATAAGCTACAATCTGGATATGAATTTTTTGTAACTTTTCCAGCAGAAGTCTTTTCTTATGGCAAAAAAGGTAGCAAAAGCAATTTCCCTTGAGAGTAGAGGGTAAATTAATGGGCATATGGTGCCTTTTGTTTCCTCAAAGCAGCTGTAGTTTTACTTTCAGTTTTACAATTATTTTCACATCATTCTTGATTACTCATTTTACCTTTGCTGTGATCGTGTTGGGAATAAAGAAAGCAAGGCCATGTTCATGATGTTGAAAGAGAGAAGAAAATAGAGGTTATTCTGCATTAAAAAAAAAAAAAAAAATAACATTGTCAAACTTATGACTTGTGTTATAGCCTTGTAGATAGGAAAAACCCCACAGATGTCTTCACACCAAAGGCTTAACTAAGCAGGCCCTCAGATGCCTATCCTTTCATTTTAGGAAGATTGCATAAAGTGATTGAAGTGAAAATTGTTACTGTTGCTGGTGTATATTTTTGTTTTAGTAAAATTATTAACTTTTTTGGTCCTCCTTTCACCTGCGCCAGGAGGGTAAAGTCATTCCCAGAGATAAATATTAAGAGTTTTAACTCAGAGTAAATGCTTAAAAAAACGGTTTAACTTGCAATTTACTATGACCTAAGCTATTTAAATAGATGTTTTAGAATTTACCTATCATTAAATGGAAACAAGTCCCTACATATTTGGGTCAAATGAATAGCATTTTTCTATTTCTAAAAAAATCTATGTTGGTAATGGGACACTCAATAAGTTGGCAATGGATTGGTTTTCATGTTAAAGATGGGATTGCCAGAGCATTCTGTAAGTGCTCAGGGTAATATCCCTGAAGAACTCTGTAATATGTGAAGTTCTCAAAAAAAGAAAATAAGGAGGATAATCTAATTACTTGCAACAGAGCCAGTAAATGAGTCAGTATTTCCAGTCCTGAAAAAGTTGATGGAATTGAAATCACGATTGTTCACAAAGCAAGCAAATCTGGATGATTTTGAGGTTGTTGATGAACTCTTCCAAAAGCAGGGGTATTCTGCTAGAATCAAAAGTTTAACCAGTATACCTGATGATGTGTTTGCCAACTTTGATGAATAAAAGGTGTGAAAATTAATTTTGTTTATTCTGCAAGTGTGGCAGGTTGTTAAATCTAGTGTGAATGTCTAATTATATTTAAAAAGACAAGAAACTCAGCTATCCTAACACTAACTTCTAATGAAATACTAAACTAAAGATTAGGAAAACGTGCTGAACATAATAGTGTTATTTTAGCACATCTGATAAAGGCAAAACATTGCAAGTGTTGATAGGTCTTTCATGTCCTGTTAAACTGTTAAACTGAAACTTATACCAAATTAAACTCACTTTTAATGACTTTCCTTTAAATTCTTTATGAGGCAAGGATTCTTTGAACATCTTGCTACCTTTGTTGATCTGTTCTGTGTTGCCTGTCCACTGTTGTAGCTGTTGCTCCTAACAATTTAATGTCAATTTTGCCAATAAATAGAAAATAATTTTCTAAATATTTTTGCTTACTTTTTCCTTCCTCTTGATAAAAACTGAGACTTTATAATATTGTTGGGGACAAGCTGGAAATGTGTGATTTTCCTGTCACCACAAGAATAAGCAGAATACAACCAGCAAAAAAATGGGGTCATTCAGTTAGATAAAAATGCAGCATTATGGTATTTGGACTATTGAAGCAAATGAAATATCTGGGGGGAAAAATAATGTGAAATACCTACATATTCTATTGGATAATTTTGCAGTTTTGCATCATAGCAAAATTCTCAAATTTCTAACATATTGAGGTAAAAACTGTTCTGGCAAATTTCCATTTCTTCATGTTCTTTTGAGTAAACTGGTTTGACACTACTTCAGTTCCTCTTCTGGCCCATATATCAGATGGTCAAGCTCTGCAGGAAACCTTTCTGAAATAACCATCTGCTTTTATACACACTGTGCACTTTAAAAACTTACTTATTGATATCTCTCACTTGTTTCATACTGTTTCATAAACTTCATTTAAATTCAAGATTTTCTTCCTCCCTTTCTACTTCCTGCCATCATTTTCCTTCTCATTACATGGATTTTTGCCTCTCATATATTTTACCTCTCTTTGGTAGACTGCTTAGTACAAATCCACTAGAAAACATTCCCCTTCCTTCCTTATAATACTACAAAATATCTGAATGTTCTTGGTTCTTCACCAAAGCAATTATTTGTGAATACCTCTATTACGTGTAACTCCATGTAGCTGTGACCCTTGATGGAAACATTAATAGAGAAGATGAATTACTTATGCAGTCAATATTAAAAGCTCGTGCATTGTAAATTCACTGTGTATTCTCAGCAGAAATTAAATGAACATGCCACATCATCAAGAAATGGCTGAGAATCAAGGAAGAAAATACAGTTCTGATATCAGTAATATACTTCCTGTGAGGAAGCAACGCATTACATGTGGAATGCACAATTGGTAATTCAACTGTCAGGTAATGGTTTTCTTGAGTGACTCAGGAAGAACTGGGGAGTGTGGGACAGGGGCAAACTCGGTGTGATACTGTCATAAGATCCTAATCAAAGCAGTTAAAAATCACTTATGGCCACTAGACTGAATCTGCTGTTCTGTTTTTCTAGATAATTGTTTTGAAGGGAGAGTTGAGGTCTTCAAACTTGGTGCACTGAGGATAAATTGCTTCAATAAAAATTCTGTTAAAACTACAGAAAGTTATCGCTGAGATTCTGACAAAATTGAGTGGATGACTGAATACATATAATCTAGTAAGCCCTGCTTTAATGAAAAACACTAGAACTTTAGGAACTTTCTACTTGGTCCAGATGACTTAAATAGGAAGAATTACATTTAAAAGAACAATAGAATTGTTCACAGCTGTTAATAGTTTCTATCTTACATTTATTTAGGTCACTGTATAAGCCTTTCCTTAAGAGCTAGTGGAAAGTATTTCTTTTGCTAGTTTACCTTTATCCCTAAGCATAAGTAATTTCTGTCTTAAGTAGAATCATGTAATGATTAAAATATTATCTGATTAATGTAGATTAGTTAATTAATATAGCTAGATGATCACTCCCATATGTTTCTTCTCTCACTATACCACACAAATTCAGTATAGTTTTCCCCCACAAAGCAAGGTTGCATTTAGTGCATTACTGCCCCCCTACCTCCCTTTTCTTCCTTTCTTGAGAAAGGGGACAGCAGTGCATGGCCCTGTGGTCAGCCCATAAATAACACACTGAAGTTTAGAAGCCTCAAGGTCACCCCTTTGGCCTGAAGTTCTGGCAGCTAAATCTAAATAAGTCAATATAAGAAGGTAGACATGCCAGAGTAGTAACATTTGGTGACTGTTGACATTTTCTTTCTGGAGAATGTCATACTTAGCCTTACTGTAGATTATAGCAGCAATATTTATATATAGGAGAAGAAAATAAAAAGCAACTCAACAATAAAATATCAGCAAGTAAATGCAAGATTTATTTGCTGAAACAAATACCTGAATACTGGTGGTGCATTTTGCTGTGGCAGTATCCTTTAAAAATGACTGAATACTTAATTCTTTTAGGATGCTACCTAATGGAAGCAAGTAAAGCAATGCATTTTTAAGAGTAAGTGATAATTATTAGCTATTGTTATGTAAGATCTGTGATGCAAAATACATCAAAGTAATCAAATCATACTTTCCTTCTCTGTGATGCCATTTTACCCGCCCTGAGTACATTTTACAGAAGATAACAGACTGATAAAAGCAAGGATATCATTTATATGAAAGTTGGAGGGAAAAAAAAAATCTTAATTGTATTTAGCCAACAAAAGATCTGGGGAGAAAAGTCTGAGAAGACTACTGAGAAAAACCAAGATGATTTAATAAGAATTATTCATGATACTTAGTTGATGATTGCTGTTCTGTTTTTGACTACTCTCACATTGTGATCTTATATTCGTTTTTCAGAAGATTATTTAATTTTTATGAATTTATTTTAATTACAACTTTCAGGGTTTTTTGTTTTGTTTTGTTTTTTTTTAACTTGCTTGTACCCTATGTGCATACATGCTTTATAGATCAGCCATGATAGATTGATCGCAAGAAATTGTTCATAAGAGAACATTCAGAGTTGCCAGACTATCTGGCACTCCCTAGAGTGAATGTGGTCACAGCAGAGATTCCCATGAAGCCCAGAATTTAGGGATTTCTTTTACATTGATCATTAAGGAGGCTGCTGTTCCATTCTACAGTGAAATAACTGCTGAAGAAATGCTTAGGGGAAAAAAACTCTAAATGAATTATATATAAGAGCATATAATGTATATAATGAAAGATCTAATATCAGATTCATTGTACTTTTTTGTTTTAATACATAATGGAATGTTTTAATATTAGAATATTTTACAAGAAATAGAATTTAATCATGTAATAGACATATATTCACTGAAATATAGTAATTTAATACATTTCTTGTTCAAGCCTAATCATTAGGACTTTCCAGTTGTCTAATTTAGATTTTTTTCAAATTGAATACCCTGCATGATGATAAAAGAATTTCCTAATATTTACATCCCTTGAATTATTTAATATTAATATTAATATTAATATTAAAATCTTTCTACTGTAAATACTTCTTTCAGTATTCTCTGGGTCAATAAAAAGATGCTCCTGGACTTTATTGAGCTACCCATGGAACTGAATTACATAGGTCAACTCAATTTTTTAAAGTAACAAAGAAGATCCTAATTTTGGAAAGAACTCAGTCAAGATACTTTTATGTCATTTTATATCTATGCCTGTGTCATGACATTCCTTCTGGTTTCAAGGAATATTCCTACAATTTGTCCCCTAAATTAGGATTGAGCTGTAATATAAATCTACTGCATTGTTTATTTCACAAAGTTAAGGCATATTCCAGGAGGCTGCACATCTGTCACCTGCTGCTTGCTCCACATTGGCCACTGACATCACAGGGCCACCACCTCCTGATTGCATTTGAGCAACACAATAATGTCAGTGTGAACCTGTATGTTGAGAAGTGCAGAAGTCTCTAAGTTAATTTCAACCATGCACTCACTTTTCTGAGTAAAAGTTGGCAATTTTCTGAAGGCTGAATTCAAGTCTGTTGAATATCAGTGTAGTATATTTCAGTGGGTGCTTGTTCAGAGCCTTCAAAATCAAATGTGGTAAATATAAGCAGTGATTTTACTGGTAAAAAGATCTCAATGAAAGTAAATTTCCAATCTTTATTCTTTTTTATAGATATTTGTGAAAGAAATAACTTTTTTATTTCAGGTATTGAAAATAACACCATCTAACCCATGCAAGAAAGAGTCATTAAAGATCAATAAGGAAGAAAAAGGAAAAAATACCAGGCACTGATGGGTCTGCCAACAGTTAAAACAGACAGGCTTTGTGTCACTTCTTTCCCTTTGTAAGTTGTTTTCTGTATCCTGCTTTGATGTTGATATGCACTGAAATTGGAACTAATATTGACATAGACTTGTACAAAGTCTGTATGTCTAACATGACTACTTAATGGTAATTCCAGGTTCAGGATTACCAGCTAAATTAAGTCCTGTGGAGTGTATTCATTAAACAAGCAGAGATTTCTTTTCCTGCCTACTTGCTTGGGCGTTTTTTATTTGGTTTGATTGTGGTCTTTTGGTATTTTTAAAACCCAAGTACTTAAATTGTTATTTTTTTTTTTTTCTTAGTTTCCTTAGTTTTCACCATCTGGATATTGGCAACTGGCAGTCACTGTTCCAAAAAACATTTAGCTATGGATCCAAAATATTATGGAGGCCTCTTGGAAGATTTCTAAACTTCAAAGAGCCTCCAAGATTTTGTAATACTTCTGAAGGCTGTATTTAGTGATGCCTGTCAAAATGTTTACTCTAGTGTCTTTACCAACACTGATGAAAATACAGTATTTAACAAAAGAATTGGATATTTTATGGAATTTCACCATCAGATGGTATCCATTTCCATGCTTAAAGGTATCCTTGGTGTATGCAGCTTCTTATTTTGTTATGTTGATGAGTGAATACAACATTTTTGTGTGCTTTTATTAAGATACAAAGCAAAACCGGCTGTAACTGGCTAGTATGGTTCCTTGTGCCAAAATGATTTTTAAGAGGAAACCTCTCTTGTAGTTTAGAACATTTTGCCATCTCAGGAAGATTGTGTAGATGGGCAATGTGTGAAAAGGTTGGAGGAAGAAAAATAACAATACTTCTATTTAGCAAAGGGAACTCTGTTGGCAACAATAGTGAATAAACACCTTGTGTTAGTCTCTTCAGCCTGAATTCTAAAGTGCAATTTAATTCTTTTTATCTCTGACAGACCATTCATTTAATATCAGGAACAGCTTTAAGTGTGGCTTGTACAGCTTTTTATCACAAATAAATGCTGAGAGGACACATGTAGATGATATCTGTTGTATTTTTTTATATATACTGGACATGATGCAAATGTACAACATGCTGAGATCAAATACCTGTGTGGCTGAAGAAAGAAAATAAAGAAAACTATTTATTTTTTCAATAATGCGCACTGCTTAGGTTGCTTATTTGTGGGATCCAAGTGTTTAGGAGAAATTTTATTCATTTTGTACTAGAAAAGGTGCAAGGATATTGTACATCTGTTGAAAAGGAAATGAGATAATAGCGCTTGAAGTGTTATCTTAATTCTCAGCTTTTTTTTGATATCTTATATTTTCTTCTTCATTCATCTATGACTCAGTTCTTAAACAATCCTACTGTGGCACTAATGTACACGTATTTTTTCTCACTGTCTTGGCATGCTCAGGAAGTGGGAGTTAGCCATGAATATTTACTTCCTAAAAGGTTTGCCTGTATCAGTGAAGAGCATGGTATAATGCTCAAGAAAAAGTTCTTTTTTTCCTTTCAGGTTGTCTAAAAAAATATTTTAAAGTATTGTTGATTAACCTAAATATTATAATCATATATTACATATTTCACAGAAAAGTTGAACTTCCTACATTGCTGGGTTATTGATGACTCAGAACTGACAGTTATTTACTGTGATGTACAGATGAGAGCTCACTTCCCAGCAAATAGGGACCCTAAAAATAGCCTTTAAAAGGTGCCAGGAATCTTCTACCTACTGCACTGATGCACCCATCCCCTTCAGATATTGCTGATATGAATGAACCCTAAGGCTTATCAATAAAGCCGAGAAGCTATTTTTTAATTTTTTTCTCTTTTTCAGGAATAGTTTAGTGAGCTGAGAGTTTGCTCAGGAAGGTTCTTTTGCAGACATCCAAGAATAGCCTGAAATGAAAATAAAAATGTAAAGAAAATATTCCAGCTACAGAGGTATCATGTCTAAATTGTGTATTTGAAATCGTGTACATTTATTTGAAACCATATCTTAATCAGGATGTCTCATGACTGGCTTGTTCTGTCCATGTAAACAGGTGTTTCTGAGTGGTGCTGCTCAGGGTGGTGGAAGTGTTCAAAATGTGATTGTGGGCTTGGAGACATGGTTTAGTGGTGAAGGCAAATGGTGCTGAGTTAATGGTTGTACTCGATGATCCTGGAGGTCTTTCCCAGCCTTAGTGATTCTATGATTCTGTACTGATCTCTCCTGATTTTGGTTTAATCTAGTCCTTTCATCTTCCTGTTTGAAGTCTGGGGAGAGAGAATTGTATCCAGAGGTGGAGACTTTCCTACTCTCAGGATGAAGTGAGTCTTTCATTAGAGCCTCTTCCCTACTTGCAGATCACATTAGGCACAGATGAATACATGGAAAATACAGACTAGGAAAAAAGGACTCCCAACAAAAGTGTAAAGAGTCAAATCTTGTTACCACAGCAGTAGACCACTCCCTGTAAGACTTGCATGTGAACTATTATGCCCATATAATAAACACAAGGAATCTTCAGCCTGAGGCTTTTCAAGTTGGATGCCAGCTTGAAGAATACAGTCAGTGGTGGTGATTCCTGCAAACTGTTTCTCTGCTCATGCTGTTCATTTCATGATCATCCAATCCAGATCACAGTGTTTGCTAATATATTATGTATCAGCTACAACATCAATATCTAAGAAGGTCTTGAGCTTGCAAAGGTTCAGGATCTTGCCCGTGTTTGGCTTCAGCTGTTGCATTTTGCAGCACATTGATGCTTCATGGTCATGAACATTTTTATCATATGAAACACTTGTATGAAAAGCTTGATGCAGAATATTATTTTGTGATAAACTTGAAACCCATTTGAAGAAATCTGTTCCATACTTTTATTGCACAGAAGGCCAGTGTGGTTGATATCCCAGTACAAAGACTTGCTGTTCCTCCCTGCTGGATGACAGTGTCTGGCTATCTCATGACTGCTGTGGACAAACAAATGTAGTGAAACAAAAGTGTATCTGCCTCATGAGAACCTTTGATTTGTTCTCCATATAATTTTGATATGGTAGAACTTCTGTGGAAAGAATTACTTTGGCTTTAGATTAGGAAAATTCAGCATTGTCATACATGCAGAAGGTCTTTTATTGAGTACTGTTTTAGGTTGGTTTCATTTGGATATAGAATACGACTTCGTTTAATGAAGTTGAAGAGATGTTTAGTAAAAAGGGCCACATAAGTACTGTCATCTTAGGATGAAGCAAGTCATAAGAGAGCCTTTACCAACTGCAGTATTCATAGAGGGTATTGCTTTCCCTAACTTTTCCTTCTCAGTCAATTTTCTACTTTCCTTCTGTGAGCTCCCAGCTTTCAAACTGATTATCCTTTGACTTGGCACCCTCTAATTTTGTCACATTTTGCTTATTGTACTCAGCTTGACATCAAAGCTCTCTGCAACTCTTTCACTACAAAGTAGTGATCTTGTGCAAAGTGTAAAGGCAAAAACTGATGTTATTTTTCATGGAAAAAAAACATAAAATTTAATTTTGTTTACCTAAGGAAATAAAAATTGAGGGTAATACAGGGAAAGTTTGTGTTTTCAGAAGTATAGATTCTTCCACCTAATTTCTCACAGCCATTTTCTGGACAGGCTTCTTTTACCAGCATGAGCACCTGTTAACTGTTACCAAATTTTCCAGTTCGTTAAGAAAATTCTTGTCCTACTAGTATTAATGTGTGATGGAATAATGGATCACCAATGAGGGGGAATTGCCCATCCTTTCCCTTAATTATGGAGGCAAATAACACTGAGGAAGGAGCTAATGGCCAGAGGTACATCTGTGGTGGAATTCGGCTGCAGAAGGCAATTTTGTCCATCAACAAATCCTGGATATTCTGGATCTGGCAGAATACAAGGTGTTTCAAATAGGTCTTTCCAATCTGCTGTGTCCTGTCAGGATAGGTCCTCATTCTAGTAGTTTTCAGTGGCGCCTTGGTTTGCAAAAATTTTGTAGTCTTCTCTGGATCTCTAGGAAAATTTTGCATTCTTGATATGCTTTTGAAACTTCTGGGACTGCTGGCCTTCTCTGTCAGCTGTGCTGCTTCTGTTGATCCCATGATTATGGTTTTATGTTGAGCTGTGCATTTGCACTCAGAGATTATTTCTGGGAGTGCAGCATTACTCTTCAGACAAGAACTCTGCCCTTTTACCCCAGAGACATCCCCATTTGAGCCACAGTGCAGCAGTCAGGATAAAGCAGATGACCCTTCTGAGTGTCCTGTCTCACACGGAAAAGTAAGGCAAAATCAGCAATTTTACAATGCATGTTAAACAGACAAATAAAGATCCATGTTTCAGCTCAATGAGATGTCAATGAGATAAATTTCCACTCAAGGGTGTTTCACTAATGCAAAATGAGTGGGCAGTTCATCCATAATGTGGAAATTTTCCATTTTTTGTTTTAGAGTTTGATCAGTGTAACTTTGTTGACTTTTTAAAAAATCAAAATCATCAATTCCTGCTGTGGATTTGACTTTATATAATTTGATGAACTGAAGAAATATTACTGTGGCTTTTTTATCCACCATTCCTTCACTGCTGATTAGAGAGGCAAGATGATTTCTATACATATTTTTTTCTCTCTATTTTATGCAGAAATGCTGTGAACATTTCTCAGTCACTCCAGTTCTGAAGCTAAGAAGGTATCCTAGGATTTCCTCATAAATATTACCTAAGGAAGAAAGGGTGATTCTTGTGCTTTTCCTATCTTACTCAGTACGGGTAAATGGCTTATAAAATGCATCGAGAGATTTGGGGTGAGAAAAGCATTACTTTCCATTTCATTTGGTTCTGGAAAAGCAGAGGAATGTAAGCCAAGTTTTTTTCTACTGCCAAGAAAATCCAGTCTTACTAATATTCTTTCCAAATGTTTAGTGAATTTATCTTGGTGGCACTACTTATTAACTAAGGCCCAGTGCAGCATGAGCTGAAATAGAATAATTGGTAATTCATTGTAAACATGACTAGTTTTATGTCCATTTTTCATTTCTTCTTGACTGGTGTTTAGTATTTATACTCCAAAGTAATTGGCTCCTTTCTGTCTTCCAGCTGTGGGGCATGAGGAATTTCTTTTTCTGAGTGAGGTGTGTGTCCTGTATTTAAAGCATCCACCTTGAGGTTTGTGGAAAACTCCTCTTGGTTTCAAGCAAAAAAGAAATCCACAAAGAATCTCTTTTCAAAATACAGCAACCAAGTTTCACACTCAGGATGCCAGACACAGAATGAGACTTTTCAATGCTTTCTCAGAGATGTTAGTTTGCATGGTGAAAAAGTGGAGATAAAGGGATGTGTGTTTAATGTGAAAAGCATCTCACAACAACAGATAAAATAATTGAACACAGAACAGGAACATGCCAAAGATCAATATGATATTGTGGTGGATTAACCTTGACTGGAAATCAGGTGGCCACCAAGCTACTCTATCCCTCACCCTCCTCAACTGGACAGGCTGAGAAAATATGACAAAAAGCTCATGAATCAAGATAAAGGACTGAAAGAGATCACTTATCAGTAACTGTCATGGGTAAAACAGACTTGAAGTGAGAAAATTAATGGAATTTATTGATAATTAGTAAGACAATAGGATAATAAAAAACAATCTAAAAAAACCCATCTTCCTTTCTTCCCTTCTTACCAGACTCAACTTCACTCTGGATTCCTCCACCTCCTCCACCCAGGCAGTGCAGGTGCGCAGTCAATGGGGGTTGTAATCAGTTCACCACACATTGTCACTCTTTTCTTCTCAAACTGCCCACTCCATTGTAGCGTCCTTCTCATGGGAAACAGTCCTCCATGAACTCCTCCAACAGGAATACTTCCCACAGGGTGAATTCCTTCAGGAAGAGGCTGCTTTAGCATGGCTCCCCTGTGGGGTCACAAGCCCTGTCAGCAAACCTGTTCCAGTGTGGACTCCTCTTTACAGGGCCATAGGTACTCCCGGGAAAACTGCTCCAATGTGGGCTCTCCACAGGGTCACAGCTCCCTGCAGGGCACATCTGCCTGCTCTGCTGTAGGCTGCATGTGGATAACTCCTCCACTGTGCACTTCTATGGGCTGCAGGAGGTCATCCTGCCTCACCATGGGCTGCAGGGGAATCTCTGCCATGAGTGCCTGTAGCAGCTCCTGCCCCTTCTTCTTCACTGGTGTCTGCAGGGCTGCTTCTCTCACACACTTTCACACCTCTTTCCCAGCTACATCTCTCTATCATTTTTTTCTCTTCTTAAATATGTTATCCCATAGGCACTGTCAGTGTAGCCCATAAGCCGGGCCTTGGCCAGTGGTGGGTCAGTCCTGGAGCTGTGTGGAATGCCTCTGTTGGACATAGGGGAAGCTTCTGTCATCTTCTCACAGAATCCAGCCCTATGGCTCTCCCATTACCAAAAGCTTGCCAAGTACACCCCATACATGTACAATGAAGGAATAACCTTCAGAGAAAACCCTCACACAGCCTAAATGCATTCTCCCCTTTCCACCCTCCTGTGTCACCAAAGCTTTCTATATGGTGAAGCAAATTATTTGTAGAGGTCAAAATTTCTGTTTCCGTTTTTTTTTTTTTTTTTTTTTTTTTTTTTTTTTTTTTTCCTGTTTGAAAGTGTCTTGGTTTGGAAAGATAGGTGTCTACCAGGGAAAGCTGGAGCTCCCCTTTGAATGGAGAATGTAAACCCCCTCCCTCGAAATTGTTATAATTTTGCAATTAGGGGCTTTCAGGCAAAGATATGGGAATAGGAATAACAGTTCTTTACTAGGAATATTGAAAATACAAACGTAGTAATACAAAAATCAAGCAAACAAACAAGCAAAATCCTAGAAACCCTGACAGAGTCAGAATACAACCTGACACCTGACAACCTGTTGGTCAGGGTGTCGGAAGCAGTCCAAATAAATCCTCCTGGAGTAACAGATGTGGTTCTGTTGGAGCAGAGATGATCCTGTAGAAGGGTCCAATGATGGCAAGATGGGTCCAGGTTTCCTCTGGGAATCCAGTGGAAAACTGGCTGTCCTGCTGTGCTGAATTTCTGCTTTTATCTAGGTAGGAATGCTTGGCTCCTCCCACTGGGTGGAGCATCTCACAATAAGATGATGTTATTGTATCAGCCATGTGGTGAGCTTTAATGGCCCATTAACAGAAGATATCCTCCTGGAGGGAGGAGGGGTCCTGGAAGCGATAAGGAACATTGCTCTACCTTGTTTTAACAGCTGGCCCCTTCCCCCCAGAGTTAAAAGAAAAAAACACTTTTTCAACTGGATTCAACAGATTGGGAATAGAATACATGTTTTTGGTTGTATATTGCAACACAAGACAGAGAGCTAAGAAAAGGTCAGAGAAGGAGAAAGAGCTTGTAAAGTTTAATGGCTAGGGTAAGTATGAACGTGATCAGGGTGTTTGGGTTTTAAGGCCTCTCTATAGTAAGGATCAAAGAAAACATGCTTTATTTAAATAATAATGCTTACAATGTCCTGTTGTAATGTGACTACAACCTAGTGTTAAAACCTTCTTCTTAATGCAGCAAAATGTTTCCCATGATTTAAACGTTTAAATAAGGGGTTTCTATTAAACCAAGGTCTTATAGTATCCACTTTTCATATGCATAGTATTTTTTCTTTCCTAAAGAAATTTATCACACCACAAGCTTTACAGAAATTTCTCAGGAGGTATTATTTCTACCACTAGTATTAGTGGTAGTAGAGGATGTCTTTGTGAAATGAATGCATTCAAGTTAATTGTTTCTCTTCATTTTGCAGAACAGAGAAATAACAGGCTTGCAGACAATATCTAAGATACTAGCTCATCTGCAAAGTATTTTTGAAGTAAGGAGAGTGTAGGAAACAGAAGTAACTGGTGAAAAATTTGTTCCTTTTCATCTTTCTATTTTAAAGGAAACTAATTACTAAAAACTTGTACTCCAAAAATGGTACCTGGGTTTTACTGCATTATGGTTTAGCTGATAAAGTGCATCACTAGTTGTATTTGACTTTTCTGTTAATTTTCACTACTCTTTTCTCACAGAGGAACCTGGTATATTTTTAAAACATTAAACAAAGTTTACAACTAGCTTACCTTCATTCCTTTATGGATTACATTATAAGTCACCCTTTAAAAAAGGTAGAATGAATCTTTAGTTGGTATAAATTCACTGTCCTTATTGACTGCAATAAACGTTTACAATTTATATCACTAAATGTCTGGACAGCGAGCTTTCCTTCAGTTGTAAATATAGGAAATACACCATAGTAATACAAGAGATAGACTGTAAATCCAATCAACATTTCCCTTTACTTGTTCAGAAAGAAATATAATCATGAGTTTAAGAGTACATGGTATAACTTACACTTGAAGAACTTAATGTCCAATGTGTTCTCATAGAAGGCTCAATGATTACAGTTTATTCACTGAAGTAATTGTGAACATGTAATTATTTCTTCCATTGCTAATAATTATCTACCCATTTTACTTAGACATAAAAACTGAGACAAAAAAAAAATAAATTAGGGCAGCCTGGAAAGGAGAAAAAAATTATGTTCTTTAGTTGTGAATTCTAAAATAAAATACACAGAGCCAATAGGCCAAAAAATTGCTTTTGCTAAACAGTTACATAACCCTCATTTCTTATTTCGATTCCTGTAGAACTCCAGTCAAATGGAAATTCTGCATCTTTAGCCTTTTTTTTTCTTTTTTCCTTTTTTTTTTTNTTTTTTTTTTTTTTTTTTTTTTTTCTGGCGTTCACTTTCTTGCCTAATATCTCATTATGTTTTGCAACATAATGTGTGTCTGTGTAGAGTGCTGGTTTTTGTATCAGCGGTTTTCTCTTGTGAATATTGATACTGTTACCCATGCATAGAATTGCAGCTGCGAAGATGGAACTTCTAAAGGTATCTATATAAATGAAAGAACAAGTCCTACTGAACAACTTAGTCTTTGAACAGAACTATTATCAGCTTGTAAAGAATGCCATTATGGGGAAATATAAAACAGTGCTATAAAAATCACTGATTAGAATGTAGGTTCTCTGGGACAGGGACTCTTTCTTGGACTATAAATTTGGGAAAGAAGTTGGATTCCACGGTCTCTAGTTTATCTAGATGAGATTATTATTAACTCCTCTTACCTCAGACCCATTTTTCCTGCCTGAATAGTGTTTGTTTTCAGACTTGATGCTGTAGATGGGGTGTCTAGGTACTCTCAGAAATAAGAGATAATTGAACACCCCAAGAGAAAACATAAGGTATATTCATGCCACATTCCCTTCTCTTTAATTTGAGATAAAGGATTGAGGAAGAGAGAAGTCTTTAGTACACTAAAATCTTTAGCCTCTAACTCTCTCTGCTTTCTGACAAAGTTGTCTTCCAAATCCTTGTCGTAAGAGAATTGGCAAACTCTCTTCATAGGTTTACTTTACTGAGTCATGCCACAGAACTGATCACTTTAATATGAACAGTAGTGAAGCAGAGATCCCTTCTAACCCTCCATACCTCTCACCTCCTCCCATGGCCATGGGGCACTGAACACTGTTATTTGTTTTTCATACAAGCATAACAACAAGAACAACAATAATGACAAAACCAACAACAACAGCAACAACAAAAACCAAAATAAAACAAAATAAACAGAACAACCAACCAAAAAATCCCAAACAAATGCATGGAGTTTGTCAATGCAATGATGGTTTACAGTGAAGTATTTATCTTGAAAAATTGGACAAATCATAGACAACCATTTTTTTCCTCTGAAATCTATCAAAACCTGTTTAGTACAGGACTGATTCTGTAAATGTGATAGCAGTACAGCTCTTCCAAGTAAATAAAAAACAATTATGGGAACATTTTCAAAAGGCTCACGGCAACTTCTCTAACTTCTCAGCATCACTGCTACCTTTATGAGTATTTTTCAGCATAACTCATGCTAAACACCATGGGAGGAATCAATTGTGACAAGTAGGAGGACTGATTATTGAGATGTCCTCAGATTGCTCATAATCACTTATTTTCCCTGTGGATTTGTGCTTCAGCTCACACTCTTAAAGTCCATTCGCATTTTGATGTAATTAAACCTTTGCTGTGTCTGTTTGGTAGATTGTATTTGATTACACCAACTATGCATATTTTTAAATAAACCTAGTGTAGTAAACCCAAAACATATCCAGATCTGTTTCTAGCATCCATTCTTCAAAGTGAATTTCCTTAAGACAGCCCAGGTACTTTTCCCATGCCCTGAATTTTTCTTATTTATTCTTGCTTACCTATTAAAATCCACAGCTTCACCAGTTATTTGAATAGTGCCAACCAACCTGGTGGTTAGGTCATGCCTTACTCTTTTACTAGATTTCTTCTCTAAAGTTAAAGAAGAAACCCCAAGTGGAACTACAGCTTTCTCCCTCCAACAGACTCTTAGCTTGTTTAGGTTGGGGTTTTTTGATTCCCTTTTTTATTTTTTTGACATCACTGAGGTGGTGAAAAGGCATTTTACAAAAAACACCTGATCGGAGACAAAGCACCTTCAGTAGCAGTAAAAATTATAGAAGGAAGAATAGTAAAAAACTGTTTTGGGGTGTGTCACCTCACTAGAGACAGCATTTCTGTGGTTCATTTATCACTAGAAGCTGGTAGCTCTCTATGAAATGTTAACTTCCATTGGAGGAAAAGCAGGGAACAAAGATAAAATGTTCTCAGATTCCAATTTTTTAACTTTTCCTTCTTTTTCTTTTTACGGATCGCTATAAGGGCTCAATTATGAAGCCAAATCATGCACTGCCTCTGACAAATGCATCAAGGCTTGACACCTCTTCAGGTCAGATTTCATTTGTGTGTGATGAAATTTCTGCACTTATTCAGGCAAACTGAAAACATCACTGTTGATTAATGATTTTTTAGCAGAAGGCTTTCATACTGAATTTGTGTATGTGAATTTAAGTGAGGCTTTTGTCACTTGTGAAAGATACCCTAGCTTATAAAAATTGAATGTGTCATGGAAATTACTTTTTATCAGATGAGAAACAAAATACAGATAGAGAAAAAGAAAATTTAGATAGATTTGTTGAAATTATCCTGTATTCAAATAATTATTTGTCACTTTATCTGTAATAAATTCTCCCTTCATTAGTAAGTCTTTTAATTCCTAAAGAAAACTAGGCAAACATCTTTTTATTCAATACCTCCATTTATCTTTAACACTAGAATTCCTTTCAAAAAAAGAGAGTGATACGTAAATTTAAGGGGTTTGGCTTAATTTTCCTTGAGGGAAAATTATGTATGGAATTTGATAGGTTTCTTTGCAGAAATGACAAGGGACAGTGATCCAAATGAACAGTTTATACAACATATTCTGGCTTCCTTGTTCCTTGCTTGTCATGATACAATAAAAATTATGCTATTTAGAGTTCTACTGAAAATCTGAAATGCCTGTACGTGTAAAATAGATTGTCTTCCCATAAAATTATATTGTGACCCAACAGCATTTATCTTCATCAAAGGTAATATATTTTGTATTCTGTATTTACTTCTCATAATGACATACAAAGTCCTAATAAATCTAAAACAAGAGTACTATCAATTTATTTATAATTTCTTTATTGTTTAATGTCTGGCCTATTACTGCTATTAATGTGGTCTGGTTTCAATATTTTGTGCTAAGCCAGTAGTATTTTAATTTGCTATTATTTTTCATTTTACAGAAACTCTGGCATCTGTCCTGTCCAAGTCCTTTTTCCTTGCACATCTTAGCAGTTTGGCTTTATATCTTACGTACCATGAAGGAGAAAGTTTCTCTGTGTCCAGAATACTGCTTATGGAAAATAAAAGCCACAAAAACAAAACAAAACAAAACAAAAAAAAAAAGAAAACAAACCACAAAAACAACAACAAAAAGAACCAACAACCAAACAACAACCCCCCACAAAACCCAAAACACAAACAATTTTAATAACATTCAGCTTTAAAAATAGGTAATCCACTGAGACTCAAAGTCCTGAGCTCTTGCAATAAGCATACCATGACTTTTAAAAAGATGTTCCTGAGGGGTGACAGTACTGCTCTGTGGTCTCTGGGACATGGAGTATGTTAGTATTCACAACATCTTATTTTATCATTTGTCCTGCCTTGGCAGAGAATAGAGTGCCAGGTGTGAGAATTCTGATGCTTTTGCCACTAGCAGAAACCCTAAATCATCAGCATGTCTAAGACAGCAAAAGGTATTTAGTCTGATCACTCAGTTCTAGATTTCAGCCTTTCAGCAGCTGATGGATTTCTTACAAAACTTCTGACTGGCAATGCACAGCTATAGACACTAGAATAGTGGACATTTAATGTTAAAATTATGGAACTCAAAATTTAGACATTTAAGTTCATTGGTTATTAAAAACTTCAGGCACACAAGCAGCATTAAATCTAAATTCTGTAATTACACATGGTGTTACGAATGGATCCTCCTGAGACACAGTCAAGTTGCTTGGTTAGCAAAATCTTTAGCTAGTCCTGCATATTTCCTTGAATTCCAAGGGAAATAAAAAAAAAAAAAAATCCTCAAAGATGTAGATGTGTAGTCAATCAAAAATATTCACAGAAGATTGGAGTAAAAGAAGTGTTCCTGTTGGAAAAGGCTCTGCTCCCATCCTATTGTAGTAGATTTCCTGCTCAGTGGAGGTGTCCTCATCTTTGGCAACCACACAGGAAAGCAGATCCACAACCTCAGCGTTGTAAAAGTTCACTTCTACTCACATTTTGAATGTGAGAAATTTTTGGTTCCTGCTCTATTCCTTCCCCTACCCCCAAGAAGTAACCTCAACGAATGTTTGGGTCTCTGAGGTATTCTGGTTTGTCTGCTGGGATGGTTGTTGTGTGGATCTGCAGAACTCCTCTGTCCTTCTGTGAAATTAGTGCCACTTCCTGTCTGTCTTAATCATGCATAATATTTGTATTTTTTTGTGTCCTAATGATTGCGGTGGTAAAGAGACAACTTATCCTTCTAAATGCTGTCACTCAGCTTATACTATTAGACTCTTCAGAGAGACTAATTAACCTGAGCAATCTGGCATGAAATTCTGGTTTACTCTGTTTTTAAGAACCTTTAATCAGTGAATCACCAAAACAGCTGGTAGAGGGCAGTTTTATCCTCATTTATTTTGCAAACTGATTCCTCCTTCACCTACTGTGTGATGGTGAAAGTTAGGTAAAACAAGCATGATATTGACATTTAAATAATTTTGAAGGACTGACAATTATGTGTTAAAAAAACACAACAATTTGTATTCTGCTGGCATTTAATCATTCTGAACTTTTTTTTTTTTTTTAATGACAAAGTTTAAAATATACGTTGAAATACTGGGAGAAATTTCAAGACTGGAAATTCTCAAAAAATTCATGTCAGAGATCTGTCAGCACTTTTCTATAGTGTTAAAAAAATAAAACAAGAGGTATAGTTGTCCTTACTCCTTCATTTTTATTAACTTTTTTCTTAAATAAATTTTATTTTAGTTGTCTGTCTGATTGTTTCGTTGTGCTTTAAACAACATAAACAACATTAAAAATGGGGGTTTGTGGCAAAAGAGTACTTTTTTCATTATAGTGGATGCAATTGTTGTGAGAAGGGATCCTTGGTGTTGATTACATCTTCAGAGGAAAGGGCAGATGGTGTCCTGTATTTTTGTATTTGAAAACTGACCAACTGATAATTCTATATATTTATTTTGCAGCGTTAGAGATTTGTTAGGCAGAAGTTCAACAGTTCAGGGATGAATTTTTGAGTGCTGCAGTTTATTTATTTATTACAGGATTTTTATTCCAGAATTTAATCAGTAAACCTTCCTGATGGTAAGTTTTAGGATGATCCACACAACCTCTATGGAGTCATTTTTTAAGGAATAATCAGGCAATTTTTTGCTAAGCTTGTCTACATGTCTACATCACAAATCTTTAATGAATTGTCTGGTGGCACCTAATTTTAATACTAAACCAATGTATATTAGAACAGAGTTTTTTTGGAAATAGATATGGCATCTGCATTACTACAAAACAAATTTATTTCAACTACTCTTATTGCAGTGAATAGCAAATGAAATTATGAAAATGAATGCTTAAAGTCATCATTCTTTCTAATGCACACTGACATTTAATGCATATATCCATGATGTAGGGGGAAAAATCATGAATACTCAAAGTTCCAACATGGCTGAAAGTGGGAGCTAGAAAACCAGATTAGCTGCCAGGCAAACATTGTCATAGAGTGATTGTTTAACCTTAGGAAGAATGATGGTGGTGGGTTCTCTTTTATAACAAAGATTGGCTGCGTGGGTTCCTGGCAGCCAAGGTCAACCCACCACAAGGAGTGGGTTTTTCCTCCTAAAAATATTTTTCAGTTTGAATAAAAATAATTTACAAACTGTTTTATAGTTTTATGTATGCGTTGTGGTATTAATGGACCTTCTTTGTTTCGGGGTTTTTGAACTGCTGATAAACAAAGCACAAAAGTACACTTTTAGATTTAGGTTCTTCTTAAAGTTAAGATAGTTCTGCACAGTATTACAAAACTACATTTATGCATATCTTCCCGTTGAATATTTTTCAACCATATGTTTTTTAAAGATAGAATGAATCTGACATTGCTTTGTCTACTCTGCCTGAGATGCATAGAAGAGTTTCAGCTGATCTGACAAAATAGTTACTCTATTTCTGAATTTTCAGTGTGAATATTTTTAATTGTCAAAGAACATTTTTTATTTCTCAATTCAGTCTTGTAATCTTTTTAAAAAGTATACTTATATTTAAGATACGTAATAAATGCTATCCTGATAGTCTCAGTACTTTTTCAAAGCTCCATGATTATCTTATGGACCTTTGAAAATTAAAGTTTTGGTTAGAAATATGAGGTTTAAAATAAATCTGCCTTTTGCTATTTATTCTATTGGACTTTTTATCTGGATTCATTTGCTCTGTCTCTCCTTTTTTCATCTTAATCCTACATTCCTCTGTATTTCCCAATGCAAGAGACTAAATGCATTGTTAGACTTGGGCTAAGAGTTTATCCTCTTCCCTCCCACTCCCTTCTTTCTCTCTATCTCAGACAGATTAGAGGTCTGTCTTCTTTTTTTCCTTTTCTTTTCAAATCATTTGACTTCAGGAGTTCAGGGTCTGAGATTCAGATAAAACCCTAATGGTTCCAGATTTTGGTACTTTCCGTTTTAGCTTTGCTATAGTGTTGCAAAGAACATCGGCAAAAAGTTTCAATGCTGAATATAGGACATGCAATCAATTTCTGTAAAACAAATAGATATTTTTGGGGAAAAAGCTATGAGTAACTGTGGCTCAAAGCTAGCCCTAAATTTGGGTGACATCTGCAAGCCTGAAACACAGCCTTTCTTCTCTCCCACTTTTATGATTATTTGCTTGGTGATTTTGCCAATGGATATATAATCACAGATTGTGTACTTTTTCTCTGAGCAGAGATTTTAAGTGTCTGAGGAATAGGAACTTATCTATATCATATAGAAACAGGCATTTGTCTATTAAGTCAAAATAATTTTACAAAGTGCTAATCCCAGAGGTGTCTTTCATGCCTGCAGGCAACTGTTTGTGATTTTTATTTGATGGTTGTAAATAGAAGTCTATCCATTCAGTGCTCCTGATTATTTCTTTGTCTTTGGCCAAGGACAAGGAAAAATAATTCACTCTTATCATTCCTTTATGACAGGAAATATTATTTAAGTAAAAAATTGGAGTATATTCAAAAATTTTATTGGTTACAATTACATGGGCATACAGTTAAAATATACCTCTAAGATCTTTGTATGACTGTAAATACTTTCTGTTGGACATATTTTGTACAGTGAAACTTGCAGTTGTTCTGAACAGTAAAATAGCCCCTTTAATATAAGATTGTAACAGCATACCAGCAGTGTATGTTAATTGGGAGTCTTTCAATCTCAGTCACCTTTTAGCACATATTTGACAGACTGTTTTTTTCTGTATGGGCACTGTTTATATATCCTAAACATTCTCAGTTTTCTTTTAGTCCTCTGACATTTGAAGTTTATTGATTGGATTAACATTTCCAAAGACGCTGTGGTACTTCCTCAGATATCTGAGAAAATATATACCTTTATCACTGCGTGTTCCCACGTAAAACCTAAAATTTAGACGGAGAAAAACAATAAGTAATATCTTTGGTTGCACAGCACTGTATATAACCTCAGTTTAGTTTTTTTTATTGTGGAGTGGCAATATGGCTTATGAGGCACAGCTTGAGCATGGGAGAGAAGTGTGACTGTCTGTCTGATGTGCCAGCAGACTGCTGCATCTCTCAGGAAAAGCCACCAGCCTGGTGGTGTCTGTAACTATTTGTAGGTTTAACGCTCCATGTTAATTCCAGCTGTTGCTCCTGCCATTGTGTTCCTGGTTAGCCAAATGAGTGTTTCCTGTGCCCAGCTAGGGCAGCTGTGTCTCAGCTTGGCATTTAAAAACTCCTTCTTGAATTATTCAGAAATACTCTCTCTCTCTGTGCATCAGAAGGCCCTTTCCTATGTATTTTTAAGAGTAGAATAGTTAGAATGGCTGATACATAGTGGTTTGTATGTAGATGATGTGTTGCTCTGTGATTTAATTCTTCATGTTAAAAGCAGTCCTGCTTCTCATTTGCTTGTCCAGGACATTTTCTGGCTTTTCCTGCCTAGGAGTGTAGTGTGTGCAGTGAGACATAAGGAGGATTCTAGTGAAAACACTTTTCATTCTTCCCATTTTGCATCAGTGTGGAGGACTGATCTCATCTGGATGGCAAAGAGTCCTGGTCTCATCAGCGCTGCTGAGCCTTTCTGAGTGCCAGAGGCAGCCTGAGTGACTCAGAGCTGAGACAGTAGGGCTTTTGAGAGCTGCCTCTGGGGCAGAGCCACATGGAGCCTCACAGTCACTGAGCTATCAAACACTACAATAAGGCTTCACAATGCCTGCGTGTGAAAATACCAAACTCTGAGGGGGTTGCTTTCTCATACGGATAAGAGCTGTGAATGGTGCAAAAGTTCAGACTCGCGTAGCTGGATTAATTCTCCTCATGACTGAAATCATAATAACAGATTTCAAATATCTGATTTAACTCCCAAACCTGGCTGTTTCAATGACTTCTTCCAGATCTCCCTGTCTTTATCACAGTTGCCTCCAGCAATGGAGGCGCACCTGCCAACATGAGTCAGGAGAAGTTAGCAGTCCAATGCTAATAAGAAGCACTCTATTAGTCACCATCTCTCTGACAAGCTTGTGTGTGATGTATGTGTGTGGGCTGCTAGCAGATTAGTACCTTGTGTAAGTATATACATAACACACAAGCCCAGGATTTCATTAATACCTATAAAATTCCTTGTTACAGTAAGGAGTCTCTTCAGTGCAGCTTACTACACCAGACACAGATGTCCTAAACAAAAAACAAGCTAATGAACAAAAAGTGCTCTGTTCATCCTTGTATTCTCTTGGTGTCAAGAGAGTCTATGTTTTTTTACAAACTCTTTTTTGTTTGCTTTTGAAAGCCTTTTCGCAGAACAATTGTTGGTCCTCCTAACAGATAACTCAAAAATTCATGTGGTGTTTAGGCTTTTTTGTTAATTGATATGTTTAATTCTAAGTATTTGGGGTGGGGAATATTTTTCCTTATTTTCTTCCACAACATTATAATTCACTTAAAAGCAAAAACCTGGAAGTTTCTCTTCTCCATTTTTCCTGAGTAATCTGATAATGTCCTAAGGTCTTGCACTTCTGTTTATTTTTATTCAGCCTTTCCTTTCTTCCTTGCCAATAGGTCTTTTGGCTTTATCTCGTCTCTAATGGCAGACATTTTTTATTTCTCTGGCTATTATCCTTTCTTGAAATTAAACTCTTACTCATTTTGTAGAAGGGAAAATACCAGAAAGAAAATTCCAGAGACATAGGACAGGGCTGAATAGCTGCTGAAATTCTGATTCATTGGGTGCAGAACTCCTATCCTGGTACATCACCAACAGGCCAAACAAATTTCCTTAATCTGGAAAATGAAATACGAAATTTCTAAAACTGGAATACCACAGTGCTGTGTTCTGCTGGGTGGCAAAGCACCCCAACACGAAGAAGAAGTTCATCATTGTTCATGCAAGCTCCTCTGTGACAAGACTGTTTTTCTGGTGGCCCTGAATATTAGTTTAAT
Organism: Sinosuthora webbiana; assembly: GCA_013397395.1. Taxonomy (NCBI): domain Eukaryota; kingdom Metazoa; phylum Chordata; class Aves; order Passeriformes; family Sylviidae; genus Sinosuthora; species Sinosuthora webbiana. Next base: position 78,865 of record VXBN01006998.1, read on the forward strand.
TATGATGATTTTGTTTACTCGAGTTTCTTAAAATTCCTGTATTTAACCTGTGATTTTTAATTTCTATAATGAAATCCAGGGTTTACCTTACGGTGTAGCTGAGGAAAACAATGAGGCAGATTCAGCAGAGTTTTTCAAAATTTTATCACATTTAATGTCCAACATACAACAAAAAATTCACTTGGTTTTAAGATTATTTTTTTTTTTTTTTTGTGCATTTTGGACTACAAAGCTAGATAATGGACCAACTCTTTTACCTATATCCAACCATCTAGAGTTGCTGCTGGAACTCTAGAAGTATATCAGAGGACAATATTATTAGTATTTTCCTTCAGTAATTAAATATTACTCTGAATACATTTTGAATTCAAGGAAATAACGAGAAAGAAAAGAAAGTGTGATATTCAAACAGACATGAAAGGCCTTTGTAAGAACAAATAGAATGCCTAAATTGTAATGGATTATACAATTTTGCTTTGATTTTACAGTTTTTTAATGGGATAATACATACTGGGGAAATGGCATTATTGTAGTTTATGTATTGTAGCTCTCAAGTGTATGAACTTCATTGTGCTAAGGTATATATATAAAAAGAAAAAAAAATCTTATGTGCAACTATGCTTGTAGAAATTATCAGGAGGAAAAAATTCTATTTCAGGTTTATATTGGGGAAAAAAGGTATTGAGAGGATTATGATGGGATGTACAGTACTCCCTTGATGTGGGGAAATTATTTCTATAGTCAGCTCTACCTGTACAGCAGAACTGATGATTTGACTTGTGATACAAGAATCAGAGCTCTGGGGATCCATCACTGCTGTTGATATTTCACCTGAAGAGATTTCTATTCAGGCAGTTATGGACTGAGATAGACTGGCAAAAGAACATCTGATGTGAGCTCTATTTTAGGGAGCAGGCCTATCAAACACCAATTGTATCTTACCCTGCACTAAATCATAACAAGAGAATCTTCTGTTGTGGCCAGCTCTGCTGATTTGCACAGGTTAGGTGATATGTCTGACATTGAGGTATACTAATTAACAATGCTAGAAAGAAATAAATAGCTTAAGAATAGGCTTACAATGAATTTTATATTCCTCCAAGATATTGATGTATGTTCTTCTCCTCTTGTAAGTTGTCTGTCACAAACCAGGGAAGCACACAAGCAAAATCTCTCTTTTCAGTGATCTGTAAACTTTAGTTGCCACTTGTCATTTTCCTTTTAGTCATCCTTTTTTTCATGCACAGTCAACAGAAGCCTTTCCAGGAGTGACAGTCTCCTGCAATGGCAGCAATAGTTCAGTAAAATGTTTGGTAGGCTTCCTCTGCAGAAGAGGCTTCAAAGCAGCTTTATTACTTATGATAAGCATGTTATTTTATTCCAAATAATTTAGGACAACAAAAAATACCTCCTTGAACATTTGTGAAGATAAAATTGGCTTTAAGATCTTTGCTAACACATGATTTTTTTTATAAGTTAGTCATTCCAATTAGTGTTTGAGTTAAAAAGGACAAATTCAGAACTTTGGTGCGCTCATATGTCAAACTCATTTCATAATGTTATTCCATAATATTTTAAAGGAAAAAGAAAACAAAAGAAAAAAGGCTGTTGGAAGTTGGGAAGTTTTCCTCACTGTAAAGATAAAATAAAACAAAACACAACAAAATAAAATAAATTTTGGTTTTAAAGAAGATAGATGCCCTTTTAAAAAGGAATATGATACATTTTCTCTCATTTGTCCAAACCTTTTTCATTTCAATCATATGTAGCACAGGCACATATTCTTTCTGAATCTATGAAAATCAGATTATCAGTCTTTTTGTTTATGTGTTGTTATTCCATATTTTCACTAAATCTAGCTTTTCTGAAGTCTTATTTACCTACTATTGTTCCATCCGTTCTCAAATTATCACTTTACTATGAAAAAATTCTTTTCCATAGGAATACTGATTACTTTTTGGCCTATGTTTTCATCATATTCAATGTCCATTGTCCAATACAGAAATTATTAGTAAATTTTATAACTGTTCCAAAGAGAAATATATACTAATTTATTAGAAAGTGTTTGGCTTTTAGATTTACCTTCTAAAGGTTATGAGTTTATTTATTATAATAATAGATTTTCTGGACTATTAGTTTGCAATTTAATTATAAATCCTTCTTAAGGTAAGTAGATCTCTAAAACGATGGTAAAGCACAAGAATCTCTGTAACTAAGGGTATTGTACTCTGAAGAAGGAATTGTCATTACATCTGGTAATACAATTAATTATATTCAGGGAATGGCTAGATACCTATTACACTGTATATAGAATCACAGAATATTTTGCATTTGAAGGGACCTTAAAGATCGTCCTGGTTCCACCCCCTGCCATAGGCAGGGACACCTTCCACTAGGCCAGATCTCTCAAAGCCCCATCCAATCTGGCCTTGAGCTCTTCAAGGGATGGAGCTTCCAGAAGTTCCCTGGACAACTTTAAATTTTTTTTTTTCTTATTTTTTCATGTGAAGATTTACACCTTTTCATGTGAAACTTTGGAATTTAGAAGCTGTCATGGGAGAGTAAAGCAATACTGAGAAAAAAAAAATCTGTATGTGTTATATACAAGATACGACATGCGTTTTTGTGTAAATGCATATGTGTTATAGATGTGTTTGTGGTTTTAAATTTATGTAAATATCTCATGTAATGCCCTGTGAAAGAGGATCACATCATGGTAAGTGAAACATCAAAAACGAAAGAAAAATTAAAAGAGCAGGTTTCTTGACCAAATAATTTTTCTTTCCTGTCAGTTTTTTGTGCTGCATAAGGTTTATCACTTTCTGTGCTGTTCTTGATGCTGTCAGATCAGCTTCTCCATGGACATCAACTGTCTTAATCCTGATGTGTAGGCTGGTGTGGTTGTCTGCCATCATGAAAGAATTAATTTGCTTGTCTCCATGATTCCCTTTACTGTATTTTCCTTACAGTGAGCTATAGCTCTGTTCAATAGTCATGGTGCTGCTCCATAGTCATGAATTCTTCTTAAAGTTGCTGTTTGAATATATAAATTATGTCAACAAAAGAGCTAAAGTAATCAAGGACTTGACTAATTGCATTCTGAAAGACACATATTATTTAATATAAGGCATTTTAACTCTAAATCACATGTATTAGTCTACTATTTATTGCTTATAAAATACAGTAAGATTGAGCTTTTTATTTCCTCCTTTTTTTTTTTACTGCAGAATCCCCTTTTAATGGGCTGTGTTAATCTTCACATATAGTATAAAAGGACACAGGTGTGGTGGTTTGCTCAGACTTCAAAGGTTATCCAAAATCTTTACCAGATAAAATAGTTTTTTTATAGTGTAGTGCATAAAATAGTTTTTTAGTGTGGTGCATCTGTGCACATTATCTCTTATTATTATATAGTTTCATTAACTGATTTAGAATGTTGTTTTATTGACCAACTTCTGTAGGCAAGTTTTGCTCTTCATGTTACTTCCTAAAGGATCACACGCATTTTGAACAAACACTTAACAGTGGTTGGAAGCTGAAGGCTAGAGGGAGAAAAGCACAGTCCAAAAGAAAAGAAAGACATAGTCCATTAAAAAGAGAAGTAAGTGTCACCTTCAATGGCAGGGTTTCAGATGGAAATTCACCTTTATCTTGCTTTGTACACACCTGAAACTCAGCCTCTGACATCCTGCTCTGAGCTTTTCTTTTCCCCAAGGCCCAGCAGTGTTTTGCTGACCTGAGTGTTTATGTTATTAGTATGTGGTAGGAAACACACATGTTGGTGATTGAAAGATCAGTAGCTTAAGTCCAGAGTTACATCAGTGCTGATCTCCTGTTGGAGGTTGGTACAAATCCAGGCAGGCCTGGAGCACACACCTGGCACAGCTGGGACCTGGCTGTGCACAGGCTGTGCTCTGAGAGGACATTCCTTCAGAAGATAAAGTTCCTTCATTTTTCCTACCTGCTTTTTCCATTGAAATTACTTTAGCTTTTTATCTTGTAGGCATCCTTTCAAAAAAAAATGCATCCCACCGTTTCTTCCTAGCTCCTATGGAAACAATTCAGTGAAGGAAAATACCTCAAAGAAAGCAGAATTTTTCAAATCTCACATGCCCAAGGCTGTTAAGTAAATCTATTATATAACTAGAAGTACAAAGCCCTCTAATTCTTTTAGGGGTGCCTTTGAAAACTACCTCTGGGATTTACTTTCTGTCATTTTACTGCAACTTTCCTGGACCAGAGGAAATCCTTTAATAACCTGCATAGCACTAAAGGCCTCTCTGTGTGAAGAGTGCTAACTAGTGTATCAAAGATATTACTTACCTTGCTTGAACTGAAATTGTGTGTCAAAGCATAGGTATTAAGAAAAAGAAAATAAAATTATTTTCTTTCTGATTTTAAATATTATGTAAATCCAGTTGGTCATTTCAGATGGTCCCTGAAAAAAGCAGGGGCAGAGGGAAAAACTTATGATTCAGGGTTTTACTTTATGTTCAGTCAAGTAAAAGGTACATTTTTTAAATCATTACTCACCCTTGCTTTTCCCACTTCCATAATCTCCAAATGCAGCCAATTAGAAATCAGGGAAATATATATTTTTATATACAGTTAAAGTTGCTATAAATTTTCGTTTTAATAAAAAATCCTCACTTTTCATGCCAAATTAAATTTGGTTTCTGTTATTCTATAAAGGGAGCAGAAAGAAATTCTTCTTTCTCCAGTTGTCTTAAAGGAAAATATGTATGAATATGCAGTATACAGTACACGTGTGTATATATATGTATGTTGGTTTGTTTGTTTTCTGTTAGTCTCATAATTCCGCATTGTTTCATATAACAACATTATCAGAGCTTGAATATATAGACAGTTCTTACTGATTGGTTCTTTGAAGATCCAAAGCAAAGTTGTGCTTTTATGCATTCACACTTTTATCCTCCGTTTCCTGGTTTTAGCAGACATTTTCCTGACTTGGATGCTCTTCATTTTTACTGAGTAACATCCTACCAGTCTTTCACTTTGTGTTTACAACATTCATTGTCATCACATTTTCAAACATGCAAAATTTCCATTGCGTTTCTGTTCATAGACCTTGAAAAGAATAATGAAGTTATTAAGGGAACATATGGAGAGACATTATTTTTTTCTATACTGTGCTATAATTCCAACACGTTTTCTTCCAGTTGAATAGTGTGTTAGTATAGAAGAAATCTTAAAAATCTTTTTGCATCAAATGAAGAAGCAAATGAACTGCGTCTGCAGTTCTGCATTTCTATACCAACCTCACTGAAATATCACAGTGCTTTTAAAAAGTTATTTTTTCTCTACATATGAAAGAAAGATGAACTGTATTTTGAAGGACTGAGTCCTTACTGGTGCTAGACTTGTCTGTTGACACCAAGTAAAATCTTAATAAGTATTTATGTATCTTTTGGAGGATACCTGTGACAGAAGGAAATAACATTAATCCTCTTGCTATTTCAGCACACAAAGGTATAAAAAATGACAAAATGCTATTCAGACTTGGGTTTCTGCTGGTGGAGCTGTTTTTATGTTAATCTAATACACAAAGCTCTGTGTGTGTTGTAAGTATATCATATCTTCATATATATCAAGATCACTTATGACACTTTTAGCAATTTTAGTTTTTTGGGTGGAATAGACTTTGGATCTGAATCAGAGTTCAGGATAAAAGACATATCTTGAAAGTATATTTGGTAAAGAACCATGACACAGCAATTTATTTGACTTATTTGTACATGAAATTGCTGTGACTTGAATTCTTTTAAACTGCAATCTCTGTTCTATTTAGGTGTCAGGGTGTCTTGGAACATGTGGTTTTATAGTTTTTCTTGAGAATTTCTGAGTATAAGAGGAAGTACCTGGAATAAACCACTGTTGTCACTATATAATTTAAAACTCCAGATAACTCAGGGGTTTTTCTTTCAGAAGCCCGTGAGTTTAACCTCCTTTCCTAACTGGAAAACATGAATAAAACTGCAGATCCCTGTTATTCATACTGTTTAGAAGGTATAGAAAGTAATTAATCTTACAGATTTCTTTTACAAATTGATGTGAAATAGAAACCACTATAAATTCCAGACTGGTACAGCTACTAGAAACAAATTTAGCAGCACATGGCACCTTTTAGGTGACTGATAGGTGTTTCTTTTTTAATTTCCCTCTTATGGAAGTTATGTAATAAATTCTGCTTCACAACTCAGGATGACTGAAAGACTAATTTTAGCTCTGAAGTGTTTTTACATCTAAATTGATCAATAAATTAGATGGGTTAAATAATTTCCACTGTCAGGGCCAAGGACTGATGTATGTGTATGTAACCTGGCTGATGTATAATTTATTAATTTTTCAAACAATAACTTTTTTAACTCTCTGAATATCCCTTCCATTTTTAAGTCTTTGAAAAGACTATTACAAAGAAAAAAATTTCATCCTGTTGGGAAAATGTGGAAGTTCTGAGAGTAACACAGACCAGCACTAACCTGCAAAAAGGTGAAAAAAACTCAGGATAAATGCAGTTTATTTCTGACAGCTGCATAAATTAGAAAGGAGTTTCCTGAAAAATGAACATCATTATATTTTTTTCCATATAGCTGAGGTTTTACCTGATCAGAATGAAATTATGTAGGTGAAAACAGTAGAACTACTGAACAAATATACATTGATTCACATTCACTGAATGAGAAATCTTTTACGTTTGGTGAAACCTTTTGAAAATATTTAGCTTAAAAGAAGATGTCATTCTCCTGTTCAGAATTTTCATAAATCATGAATTAAAAACAAACAAACAAACAAAAAAAGCCCAAAAAAACCCCAGTACCTAAGGAAGATCTGGGCTCTTACCACATACCACAAATCCTGGAGTATGCAAAACCATCAGAACTCTTATGAATCATGCCAAGGATTGTGCTACAAGTTCCAGCAATTCTATACCTCAGGAATAATTCCTTTAAAGAATAAACATATCTTCTAAAATTTTGTGTTCTAATGATGAAAATATACAAGGGAAATTACCCATAGATAACTTGGTAAAAATCTTAAACAACTCTAGAAAAAATTCTCCAGAAAAGAAGTATAGTTGTTCCAATTTCCTCTCTGTACATCCTTGTCTTCAGTTATGTTTCTTTTTAATTCCTCTGCATTTGAAATTAAATTAAGTAAATGAAAAAAATGCATGAGAAACCATGTAAAAATTACTTACCATATATACATTCCAGACTATAGTTTGAGAAATAAAATGAACACTTTAGCAGAAAAACAGAATAAAATGCATTATACAGATTTTTATATGAAAACAAAAAATACACTCATGTAATCATAATGCCCAGTATATGTTTTCTAAATAATGTACCATTTCAGAATAGTCTTTTATATAATATTTGTATGTATTTATAAATATAGAAGAAGAAGCATATTTATTGCTTCTTCATTTTGCCCCCATGGTTCCATAACTTACTGCTGAATAAGCAAATAACAATATTTCTGAATAAATTACTTTAATTTGGGATTCTTACTGAAAGCAGCTCCACTTCATCTGAATCTTCAGTATTTGTTTTTTTTAAAGCAAACCCATTTACCTTGGGTTGATAAGCCTTCATTCTGCTGATCTGTAAAACCTTTTAGGGAAGCTGATTTAAGGTTAGTGATCAGCCTGTTAAATCAAAGCCCTGGTTTGTGTGTTTGCATATCTGTGTTTTCACAGATGATACAGGGCATATATTTCCATCAGGACAGTTTGGAGTATTGAAAACTGACCAGTTCTTACATCCCCAGTCTTCTCTTCCTCATAAACAGGACATTAAAAAATGTGAGTAATCTTTATTTCTTCTAATTTACACTGATAAAAGCACCAACTTGAAATTGCTATAAGATTTATGATGCTCTGATTATGATTTCTGTGAAGTGTAAATGGTGTCAGTAGAGGTAGCTGGATCATTTTTTTCTAGGGATGTGTCTTGGTCAGCTAATCAAATGGACACATATAGAAGTAAAAAAAAAAAAAAAAAAAAAAAAAAAAAAAAAAAAAAAAAAAAAAAGATGAGCTGGTCGTTAGCAAAATATGATTCTTACCAATCTTCTCTTTTCATTATTCTCTCTTCTATCCTACCTTCACTTATTATGCTTTATGATTATTAGTGAATTTTTGCCCTTCAATCTCTGGTTGAGAAACTATTTGAAGAATATCAGTATAAAAATAATCCACTAAATATTTGCAAAATACTTCATCTTTATTCTTAAGACTGTAGGAAGTAGAAAATACATGCACGGTGGCAGATCTTCCTTTGGCCAAATCTCAGTGAGCAGTTTTGAACTTCTAGGAATTAGTGAATATCAACAGACTCCAGTGCACCCCATTCAAACCAAACCTTGTAACCTGAGATTTTTTTTCATCGTACTTTTTGTTTCATTTGTTCTTTAGTTATGACAATAGGGTGTCAAGATCATTAATTTTGATGCAAATATCTGTTTACATCTCAGAGAAACTTTTGCTGCTTACATGTAGCTCTGGGCAATTTCTTTTGCTTTCTATCAGCATTTCATTTATATCAACTACTTGTAAAAAGTTTATGTTTGGGTTACAGTTTCACACTCAGGTCATACCTGGCTGAAGCTTATGATGCCACTACAAGAGATTAGATTCCTGGTTACTTAAAATGAAAAACAGAAATGAGAGAGAAATACCATTTATCAGTCTGCACTTGGCACTGAATTACTTTGAATACAGTGCTGCTATTTGGAGTGCTGTGGAAAACAAGTGGTGTTACAAGTGCATGTGGGAATCTGACCTGCAGACCCTCAAAAACCCAGCAAGGGATGAGCTGCATCATGAAATACCTAAATGTCTTTAACGTTCTTGGTTTTGTTACTCCAGAATTCACCTAATGAAAGAAATAGTTGTAGTGAAATGACTCAAGAAAAAAGTGTCTGTAATATGTTCAAAAATTATATAAAGGTGCATACATTCATCGTAGGGGTGCATGATCCCTCTGTTAGTTTAAGGATAAAAACATTATGGTGTGTAAGGTGAAGTTTCCAAAACTTGGGAAACACTCCTGAGCTCTTGTGTTAGATGACCTTCATTAGTACATTTCATGAGTACTTAGCTAACTTTAGAAAATATTACACTTTGACAAATCTAGTTTTCATTCTATGATAAGTTAATGAGTCTCTCTTTTAACTTGCTAAATTAACAGCAACACTGCAAAAGATTACAATGGCATGATAAAGCATGAATTTACTCTTAAGTGTTTAAAATACATTACTCAGAAGTAAGAATAACTATAAAAATAAATATCACAACAAGATGAACACAGCATTTCAGAAGACTATTGCATGTTCTTATATTTTGGGGTCTGCATGTACTCTGTAAACATAGCCCTAAACTGTGCTGCCATGATTTGCTTGCAAAAACCTATTATGGACTTTCTTGTTCCAGTGGAAAAAAAAAAAAAAAAGGAATGAGAAGACATCCATTTATTCGTGACCTTTTTTCCCCTCTCCCTATTCTGCCAGTTGTCACAAAGTAGAGAGAATTCAGTCCAGGAAAGAAAAAATCCTTCTGTAAGTAGCTTTTATTTTTCTCCAAGGAGTTATCTCCGTATTTCTGCAATATTTAAAGTACAGATCATGTAGCTCAGCCTTATCAAGCCCCATGAATTAGGAACACTTTTCTTCCTATTGCAACCTTGCAGTGCCTGCAGTTCAGGCTTTCCCAGGACTGCACAGGGGTGTCTCACTGGATGAAATGCGTAAGACAAGGCACCATTTGTTTTTCTTGCTATGTCATAGTGAGGAAGGAGGATCTGTCTGTAGCATAGCCCTGTTGATTTTTGGAATGAATGAGGATCTGGCCAAGCTGCCTTTGCTTCAAATGATATTGGGAAAGAAATAGGTAGAAATTAAAGAAAATAAAGGTGCATTTCTTTTCTCCTTTTCCCCCACGTTATTAATATGCCTTCTTTTTTTCTTTCTATGAACTAGCTGCAAAGTGCACTGTATACCCAATATTCACATTTCTACTTAATGAGTGGAATTCCTTTTGTGTTTGAAAGTGTGTTTGCTTTCACAGTGGAGAGCTCTCGACAGAGTTGCAAAATCAACTAAATTGCAACTGCTTTGCCAATTAAGTTTCAGGAAATTGCATGTGGTTCTGCTTTATAAAAAATTTCAACATAATACTGTTGCAACAGTATAAAAGTTATTCTCCAATTTCAGCTGTCATGATCACCAACTTCTTTAAATGGAGGAACTCTTCACGCTTGATTTGTTGATAAGTTTGCACCATTACTGTACTCTTCATGGCTTTGAGCTGTTCTATAGAAAATAATGAGATGTTTGAGATTCATTATGAAAGAAAAACCACAGCCCAGAGGTTCTGAACTCTGAAAAGAACTTCCCTTACTGGTTCATGAAGAGAAGCATCCCCTCTGCTAGCCCCCAGCATGGCCATTCTGGTTTGGGATGAGCAGTCTTACCTAGATGTGGCTGTTGAAATATCTAAAAATCTCCATTTGTAATTTAGAGGCATGGGAAAAAAATCACTGTTGCAAGATCAAATATTTTATTTAATTATAAGCATGGAAATGTTTGCATTGTTATGCAGATTGGGAAAAATCCTTTTCTGAAAAGGGAAATGTTACGTCCTTATAGCTTAAAGTGTAAATGAAAAAATGCATTTACATTAATCCTGTCAATTAAAGATTAAATTGAAGGCTTTGGGTTGTTTTATTTAGGTAAAGTTGATATGCACATTCAGATTAAGAGAGAGTTTTAGATTAGGAATTAGAAAGATAAATAGGGGGGCACGACATTGCTCCTCAGAAGAATACAGAATCAAATCCTAAACAAATAAATACAAATTTTTAGGGCACAGCAACAAGTTTCCTGGAATAATCAATAACTATGATGGTGTAAAATATCTTAAGTGCTATCTGCATTGTTTTGTCTATTTATTACTATGATATATTTGGTCATTTAGAGGTGAGTATTGCTTGAAATAATCTTTTCCAAGTCACAGACTATAGAACTGGTGTATCTGTTCTGTCCCCTACCGTATGGAAATGCTTAAAGCAATATGTTATACCAAAATGCTTTATCTCCAGTGCTTTCAGTACTACTTGCTTTGTGATTTCTTGAAGTATTCATTAATTAAGGAAGCATAATGCAAATTATTGAATTTCAGACTAAGACCGAAGTAAATAAATGTACCTTTAAAAGGAGAAAAATGCTATTATTAGAACACTTCTAACTTAGTTTATTTAAATTATTTGCATAGTTGTAATTAAGCTATAGTGCACTTCATTTCTGCATTAAAATTAAGTAGAATAAAATTATCACTTTTTAATAACATCCAATTAAATGTCATTAATGAGAATTTAATCACCATGTTTCATATTAGATATAATTAGCTAATGATCTGTGAATCTGTATGAAACACACCTTAACAATATAACACTTTACATAATAAAATAACCTATCTAAGCCAAGGAAGTAATTAAGATGTCATGTGTGCCATATTTCACTGTCCATGGGAGAAGACAGTTGAAGCTCTAATAAAATATACAATAATAAATTTGACTTGCCCTGCCTCTCTACCATTATTTATGCTTTTATTTGGTACTTTCTATTTAAATTATCTTAATGGTCTTGTATTTCTTTGCGTTTGTGTTTTGATAGTTTGTGGCAGGTGAGGAAGTACCATCTGTTGTGGGTTTCTCCATTAAACTATTGCATAGACTGTGCTGGAGGTGTTTGCTTTAGTTTTCTTTGTTTGTTCTTTACATTAAGAATTTTCACCAGAGAATTTATTTTATTAAAATAAAATTTTTCTGAGAGAGAATTTTGTGACGTCTAGGATGAAATTTCTCAGATTTCTGGGTACAATTTCAAAATCAGTGAGGTAAAAACCTTCTATTTAGTTGCTTGTGTCAGTGCTACCAACTTTGATGACACTCTGACCTAAACTACCCTGCAAGTCTGCTGAAGTCCTGTCATACTTACTCTTGGTTTTTCCAGTCATCAAAGAAAAGAAAGCCATGCAAACCCTAGGAAACCAAATGCACACACATTATTACTATTTCCTTTCAAAATAAAAAATACGGATGAAAAAAAATACTATTGAAATGTATTTGTTAATTTTCCCCCTTCATGTTTATTGAACTTTGTCATCTCTATAACTCAGATATTATTTAAAAGCTGTCTGGACATGGTCCTGGGCAATCATCTCTGTGTGGCCCTGCTTGAGGCCCTGCTTAATCTCCTCAGACACCTTCTGACCTCAGACATTCTGTGAATTTCTAATTGCTTTGCTACCACCTTGTTGTGAATATTTCGTGCACTATCAGAATTTCAACATGAGATAAGCACGTTTTATCAGCTATTTCAGACTGGGTGCTGTGAAGTACCCTATAAAAACTGAGAATCTTCGTTGCCTTTAATAAGATGCTCCTGTCCTTGAAGCTGACCCATCAAAAGAGACTTTCAGTAAATATATTGCTATCAGGGCAGACTTTGCACTGGTATTTCATTTTTAACCTCATCTGAACCTACTTTTATTCATTGATATATCTGTCTTCGGAGGCTTGAAACAGAAATTGAATCTTTCCTTTGCACATGTTTTAGTATGTTATAAAGTTATATACTGCATTACTTACTTAATAAAGACTTAGAGAAGTAAAATTGATCCAGACATGTTAGACAGTTTTTAAAATGTGTATTGTTATATCACTCATGTCAAGCCTTGCTTAGAAAGTCTTAGTAATCAAAATCATCAACATTAGTCTTAAAGAAGGAGAGCAAAAATTTTCTGGTACTATAAATGATAACTGAAAATCCCTGTCATATCTTAAATAATTGAAAGTTATTCTCTATTACAAATTCTGAAGATTGATTCTAAATACTGACTGGTAGAGCATGAAGCTACATTTAGGCAGAAAAGAATGATCAAATTACTTTTTAAATTTTTGTCTCAGGATAAAGCATGGAGTTTCTCCATTATTGCATTGAAAGAAAAATATTTTTAAATTCATGTATAAGTTTCCCTCCTTACAAATATTTTCTCTGTAACTCCCACATCTTAGAAAGTGCAGCTATATAAAACTGGAAGTGTACTGCTAAAATTTCACCACTTCATAATAATTGAATTGGATGTCTTGATGTTCTTTGGGTTTCCATTCATTTCACACTGTAGTCCTAACCTAAAAAAAAATTAAATGTTATGCTTTTATGAATGTTATGTTTGGATTCTCAATCACAAAACGTTACATCCTTTGATTTCTCTAAGATCCTTCATCACCATCCTCAGAGATCTTTTATCACAGAGCAAAGGTACAGGTAGCAATTCATTAGAGAGCCTTGGTAAAGTGGGTGCAAGATGATTAGCACATGAAAGAGTGGTCCATGAAGGGAAATTGAAACCAGAGCTTATAACCCCTGCCCTGGGGAGTCTTTGGCCACCAAAGGCTGGAAGGGCTGGCTGGAGATGTGCTGGGATGGGACTGTCCCTACACTGGGATACTCCACCAACTCAGCACCAAGATCTTACCCATGGTGGGAGAACCCCAGCTCTCAGCCCCCTCCTGATCCTGTGCCTGGTTTTGGGGCTCTTGATTTCTAACAGCTGAGAATCTTCCTTCTGTGAGGTCAGGGAACATCCTGTCTCAAAACATGGTTGTAATCAGCAATCACTCACTTGAGCGTGTGATGATAATCATTCACTTTCATCATGGATTTGCAACACGAGGTCAGACTTTTTTCTCCTCAAGGCATTTGAAGGGTGCAATTGTGTGCATTGATTAGGGTACAGCTAGCTTCTGTACTGTGAAATGTTTGAGAAAATCTATGAAAGGAAGCGTTTCTCTGGTCTGGAATACATATTTCACCTTCTGAAAATTAAAATGGGGGGAAAATAGACACCATAATCTATTACAAATTATATAAATGAGGAAGACTGATGTTATATAGCTTTTTATTCAAATTTTCAGAAAATATAATTGGAAATGTTTAGTTCCTAGGAAAGTTTAGCCAGAGGAAAAGAAGACAGACATTCATAATTATATGTGTGCGGAAAACCAGCGTAGGATGGCACAACTTTGGTCTATTCATTTTGCATTTCATTTGCGTGGATGCACTTTTGCCCTTTCATATGCCTTTCTGGGGCCTGAATTTCTAGTTCCTCAGGGGAGGTGGAGGATAGGATGTGAGGCATGTTGCTGGATTCTTCCAAGCCAGAGGAGCACGTGGAGGTTTTGGTGTGAGGTGTCTGGTTTCCAGTATGAAGAAGCATTTGAGATAAAAGGTGTGAGAATACACCATAGTGTGTGTGGTAGGACATAAGCACTGCTGGCTAAGTCAAAAAGTGGAAGGATATTTGGCAATATCATACTTTCTGCATAGCAATGCATTTAAATTTGTTTGGCATTCACTGAAAATTAAGATTTTTCCAGGACATCCAGAATTATGACCCATATTCTCTGCAGTTCAGTGTTCTACACTACTATCTACTCCAGAGATGCCTGTTGTTTATTGATCTTCAGCTGCACAAGCAACATGACTGGGCATCAGGTTTCACTTCTTCACCAAATAATTTTGAGAAAATTCTAAAAATTAAAAGATGACCAAATGTTTAAAAAACATATAATTTGGACTAATTGAAATAGGTTTTTTGGTTGCAGATATAGCATCCCAGCTACTCATCAGATGAGGCATATCTCTTGACATAGTGATAAGGAGGATATAATTTCCAGCTTTGGTAAGTGGTAGCTGCTGGTAAACACCTTCCTTTTGAAATTGGAATGTTTCAGGTTCTAGCTTGATTCTTGTCATTTCAGCAAAGTAGTCTTCAACCCTGCCCAAAGCAAGACTTTCCAAAAAATACACATCTTTTCCTTATTCTCATTTCCCTATTCTGGAAGCTTCAGCAGAGATTAGTCAGAACTATAAATCACAGGGAGGAACTAGTAGGAAAATTATTGCCATGGGTAGCCAAAAATCTCTCAAAGAGGCCGTGTACCAGAGTCAGGTGGAGAAGCAGACTTGTCTTTTTTAGTGTTCACAGTTTGTGAAAATTCAGTCTGGGTTTTCTTCATCATTCTTCTGAGGGTCACAGCCCCTCAAGTTCATTAAGAGCTAAGTGTCTTCACTAACCTGGTCATTACATGTAATGTTTACCTGAGTTTATCAGAAATTAGTTTTATACTGTATATAAGTTATGAGTTAACATAGCAGTCCTAAAAAAAAACCCAGAATACTAATCAAAACCAAAAACCTCATGTTAATTTATGTGGAAACCATAAAGTTTAGGTATTTTGTTGTTAATTTCTTTAGGTCCTGCAATGCATTTATTACCTGGCAGGTAGTAAATCTTTACTCACTTCTAACTGTAGGCTCAGACGTCTGCCTTTTCTCCATGCCATATCTATTAAATATATTTGTTTATTGCACATTACCAATTTGGAGTCCTGCAGTGTTCATTAGGAGATAGGAATCTATCTATCTGGGGAAAAGACTGTCATTTTAGCATTCTTACACGAGTTACTCTCTAGGAAGCAGTTTCTGATGTTGCAAATTAAGTACTGCTATAGCATGCATTTTAAGTAATCAGATCCATTCAGAACTCTATCTGGGGGATGTTTCTGAGTCATAAAATGCTGATGGCTGACTTTCATTAAAGGTTTCAGTTTAAGTATTGTTAGTCTTTTTCGAAATCTCACCTTATATTTAACAGTATTTAAAAAATAGGAAGCTTTGATTTGAAGACTAGAAACTCTACTGATCCTTGAGAATAATGTGTACAATGGAGCTTTCAGATTGTCTATTAACTGGGTGGCAATTTTATAATAAAAGATTAAGACCAGGAGTAAAAAAAGATACTAATCTTCAGCCCTTTCCCTGTGTCAATTAGGAGAGATTGCTGTGAAGGAACAGTCTTGTATAACCTTGAATGCTGCATGCCAGGAACATGGATTCCTTTGCTTAAAGTAGACTGAATTCTGCTTACACAAAACAAGTACTTTTCTTCAAAAACAATACTTTTTCTGAGGCCATTATGAAATGGCCTCCCTATTCAAGTGAACCCTGTAGATTTTATCTTTTTTTTTTTTCTACAGCACTTTAAGTCAATAGCATAATGCCTTTAAGTAAAAATCTATCGTATATTTTGTTTTGTGTCTTTTAAATTGATGAAAGGGTTGCATGCACAGTGTCCTGGACGTTCTTTACTGCTACCCACCTACTTATTTCCTTCAGTCTTCCATCATAACTGGTATTACAGGCAATAGCAGTCAAAGCAAAGAGATTTTATTGTTTCCTTTGTGTTGCAAGTGTGTGAAGCCTAGTTCTCAAATTATATAGTTCCAAAGAAATACTTGTCTCTAGCCTGGGAGGAGGCTTGCTACTCTGCTCTCTAGTAATAATGCTGAGTGGTTCATAGTCACTTAAACATAACACCTGTTTAGCTTAATACAAACAGGCAGTGTTAGTATTAGAAGGAAAGAAACATTTGCCTACATGTAGGTGGACCTTTCCATTTCTGCATAATAGTGAAATTTCTGGGTTTTCCAAGTGATATCTGGAAGTATCTCCTTCTATCTCATGAATTTTGTAACACGTTTCAAAAAGAAACCATCCTTTGAGTAAAACAAAGAATCATGACGTTATCTCCGTAGTCTGTACTTGCTGTGTATTATTGCAAACTCCCAGTGTATTTTCCTAACTGATACCTCTAGAGTGTTTATCCCAGTTACCTTTCACTAGGGTTGTTTTTTTTGTTTGGTTGGTTGGTTGGTTGTTTTTTTGGGAGGTTTTTTTGTTTGTTTTTGTTATTTATTTTTGGTTGGTTTTGGTTTTGTTTTTTTGGTTTTTTTTGGTTGTTTTTTTTTTTTTTTTCTTGGTAGTAATATCACTGTATTGTTAGCTACATAGAGACTTACTCTGTACAGCACCTGTGACCTTTTCCATAACGGGATATGTGTGCTTGATTTTCACAAAGTTGGTGTCCTTTCCCAAAGCCTTGTCCATTCCCTGTGTGGAGAGATCTTTAAGCCAGAGTTGCCACATACTACCAGCAATACACAGAATTTGCTGAAGCTTGAAAACTTTTGCGAATCAGTTTAATGCTGGGGAGCCTTAGAATGCTTTTTGAGATGCAAGAATATTTGTTCATGCTGCCTGCCACATCTCAGGTTGTATCCACGAGCTGTGCTGTTGTGGAATCCAGCTGGAAACTCTACATATTTTTAATTGTGGAGGGCTTTTCCTAAGTTTTGAAACCTAACAATTTTACAAAGATGTCAAAGCTCAAGACAGACATCCTATCATGTATGAACTTTGTTGTAGAAATGATGACTTATTTTTCTCAGGAAATTTACATTTAAAACTTTAAAGGATTATCTAGAGTTCATATGTTACTTTTTTTTCTGATTTTTTTCCAGATTCAGCTATGATGCTAATTCTTCTTCAAAAACTTTGTTGTAAACTGAGAAATTGTCTCTCTAACTTGTATGTGTTGCAGCCTATTTCTTGTCCTACTTGTTTTTTGTAAATTACCTGTTTCAGAATCCCTTGCTTAATTAGTATGTGTGTCAAAGTTAATTTGTTAACTTTTGCAGAATAATTTCAGTATCAAGTTATTCAGAGAGTTATTGTCAGAAACACATATATTTCATTAATATATTTATCCTTCAGCCTTTTCTGCATTGGTCTTTCTAGGATCTGTTTAAAGGGAACTATTTGTACAGGAGTGGGCAGATGGGAAAGAACGCTTCTGACCATAAATTTTGCTTCTCTGTGTGTGCAGATTATTGATTGCACATGAATGTTTTGTTATTTCTGTGGCAGCATGATTTTTGACCTCATATCCTTGATGCAGTTTACTTTTCAATTAGTTTAGGATAAACTAGAAACAAAAGCAGAAGAAATCCCTTGAAGGAAAGTGAATTAACAAGTTAGGCAGGAGGTCAAACAGAAAGTGAATGTACAGCCCATGGGCACTTCAGAACCATCCTGGAGAACAAATATAAGCACGCATGGGTGCTCCCACATATTACATAGGCAAAAAACAATCAAAAGAAATCAACCTTGAGCCAACAAGGTTGAAATTGAAGAGAGGGAAGTACAAAGAAAAACATATGTTGTATTTTTCTTAGGTTATTAGTGTATTTGTTCATCATTAGGCAAATATAAGTGTATTTTAAAAAGGTTTTTCATGAAGAAACTTACCTTTAAGCCTTTTTTCACATTTGAGAGCCTCCAACAGAACCTTATTTTCTTTTCCTTTAAAAGTATACTTATTGCCCAAAATATATGCAGTGGATGTTAAAATGACATTTAAAAGCACTCAGTTTTCTTACCTCTAGTCATTGCATAATGGGTATAAATTTCACATTATGTTTAATCAATATTGTATAGTTGTAATTTTTTTCATGAATTATAAACTTTTGGAAATTAAATGTTAAGAAGAGAGCTGGAGTATAAGTAATTAAAAAAAATTCCAAACCCCTTAAAAATCCACAAAGCCAACTAACCAATTAAAAAAAAACAAACAGTAAGAACAAAGTAAAACAAAACAAAAAAATCCACTGCCCGATGAACGAGAACAATGTTAAGTAAGATTAAAGTTAGGTATAAGAGCCCTTTGATATTGCACGCACATTAAACTGAAAAACTGATTGAAACTTGGTTACTTTAGAATCTCAGATTCAGTTTAAATCCCTGATATTTGAACCATCTCGCATTTTGAAAAAACAAACAAACAAAAAAAAACCACCCAACCCAAGAAAACACAACAAACCAATCTGGAAAACTGAGTTAAGGATAGTAATTTCCTGTGGAACTGTGAAGTGTGCATGTTCTTCCTTCATCTAGGGATTTGACTGTAATTTATCTGCCTGTTTTACCTAGATCTTCACTGCCATGGTGAAACAAAGAAGAATCAGCAATGTTTAGAATCTTATGTGTCAAGTATACTGTCAGAACTGGGTTCTGGCAAACTCTGCTCATATATTTGCAGAGCCATATTTTATGAGTGATTTCTTTATAGTGTGCAGATGTCTTGGTGCCAGTAAGGAATAATCAAATGCATAAATTTAATAACAGCCTCCCTGTGAACATCAGTGGTAGAACATATATTGACTGCAGCTATTTGGAATCCTAGACTGAAAACAGAATATAAACTCTCATGGTGAAAACAGAAAATGATTTTTAAGTCACGTTGATGCTTTTTAAGTCACTTTTTTTTTTTTTTTTTTTTTTTTTTTTTTTTTTTTTTTTTTTTTTTTTTTTTTTTTTTTTTTTTTNTTGTGTGTTTTGTTTTCTTCTGTTTTTTGTTTGTTTGTTTGTTTGGTTTTTTTTTTTGTTTTGTTTGGTTTGGGTTTTTTTTGTTTTCCAAGGATAAAAGATTTAGAAAGCAAAGCCAAATTCAAAAAAACTAGCATTAGGTTCTACCCCTCACACAGATTCTGCCCTGTGTCTGTTTTCTCTTCAAGTTTTTCTGTGGTTTTCATGTAGGTGGCTGCAGATACTTTCAGTCTGGAGGGGCCAGAAACATGTTCCTGGATCACTTAAGAATGACTCTGGCTCATTTGTTTCCATATTGGTCTAGCTCAAAAAATGAAAATACAAAATACCAATAACTTTGCAGTAAATCTTTTATTGCTGAAAACACCTCCTGTAGTAAGTTTCTACCATCTCTGTCTTTAGTTAAAATGAAGAACAAAACCCTACACAATCTATTTTTGAAAGGTCCAGAAAGACTTTACTGAAAATACAATTAGAGCTATTTTTGTGTTTAGAGCATTATGTGCACTGTAAAATAAAAAATCTATAGAAAACAGATGCAGAAATTTATCCCTCATGTTAAAAATAGCATAAAAATATATTAAAAAAAAAATCAAAACTGATCACTTGTAATCTACTTTATATGTGGGGAATTACAAAGTAGACAAGTTTTACATGCCCAGATCCAAATAATTGATTGGTGTTACAGCTAAGAGTAGCTAATAAAGATTCCCTCAAAACTTATTCTTTTAGAATATGTCTTCTCTGAGACATAGAGTAATGGGTTTTTACAACACTATATAGGTTAAAAGACCTTTTAACTTATGTCTTGGAATTGAACCAGCATAAGTCAAAGCCTGGTTTTAAAAATAGTCAGCATGAAAATAGAAAATTATACATTGTTTTCTTCCCAGGGAGTGAGTTTCCATAATGAAATTATGATCAAATATACACTTTTTAGAAGTTGTTGGTTTTTTTCTTTTTTTTTCCTTCAGCTTTGCATCATTTTGAGTAAAGTATTCAAATACTGTGGTTATAATCACAGAAAATATTTTCACAGTAGGAAATTCACTGTAAATTCAGAAAGCTTAAATACTTGAAATACTGGAATTATGGTAGGAAGAGTACACAAATTCCTGTAATTATGGAATTATTCTGAGGACTAAGATCAAGGACTAGATTTGCAAGGAATTCAAACTATAGGATAAATCCCTAGCAATATCTTTTTACCTAGTGTTTAATTGTAAAATGAATTTCTCTTTCATGTTGCTGATGGCAGGCTACTGGGCAAATTATAAGGAAGGAGCAACATATGAAAGGAGGTGTTTTACACAGCTAAATGAGCTGCAGTGTTGGTGTGACAGAATTAGTGTGTCTATCCTTGATGCAATCTGTACACTCTGCTACATAGCATCTCACAGATTAAAATATTGATACTTAATAAATGCATCAAAATGCCAGCAGAGAGTATGCAAAAAACATATTTTATGTTTAAATTTATGATAGATAAAAGGTCAGTTGGCATAATTTTTGTGCCAGATTTATCACCAACATGCTGTGCTTCTTAAAGAATAAATAGAATGTTCCTGTCTTTGAGTCCAATTTTGCTTGCAAATCCTTTAAAAAATAATTTATTTCAGTGAACCTTGCAAATCTCAATATGGGAGTTTTGACATTTCATCTACTTACTTACATGGAATTTAGAGCTCATTTATGATTCCCACACAGAAAGAAAATTCAAAAGGGAATGATCCATAATACCTGCATAGTTAACAAACTGCCAAGCTCAACTTCTCCCTTCTTTCATGCAGATGTGTAGGGATTAATAATTGGAAAGCTGGTACAGAAAGTTGTGGAGAGCCATGGAGTGCCCATTGATCTGCATTTCACTCTGTGAAGTAGAAGGGCAGAATCACTGATGAGTTGTTCTTTTTTTAATCAGAGTTCCTTGTCTTCATTTCTCACATCCTATTCTCTTTGTAGATTGGGTGAAGACTCATGCAACCCCCTATAGGTGTATAAAAAAAGCATATACAAATCAGAAGTTACATATAAATCATTAAACTGTAAAATTTTTAAGAGAAAAATTGTCAATTTTTTTAGCATTTATTTAAACCTCATTAAGTGGTTCTGATAATGTTATTTGAGATTGGAAGCCAAATTGTGAAACTAAGAATTAAGCAAGGAATTCAGGAATTACAAACTTCCATTTTACCAAACAACTTGCTTTACATAAATGTGTTTTTGTATATGCTAGGATCATTTCTTGGGTCCAAGATGGAATTTTGTAACCTAAGAGTAAAAAAGACTAAAGAAGTTGATTGAGAGTAAGTCACAATATTCCATAATCCTTCACTGTGGTGGTTGCAAGAGATGGGTTTGGGAGATATTTCACTGCTCCTTTTTTTTCACCCCCTTTTACTCTGGTTGGGATATTAATGTACTTCAGACCCTCAAGATTTCATATAATTGAGTGATATTCCACTAACCAGTAGTAAGTAAAATTTAAGGGCTTTTTTGAGATGTTACTGACTTCAGGAACATCCTTATTCTTTCAACAGAAAATATGGTGAGAGCATCTATAGTGAGCTGGTTTTATGCCATGTCTTGAAATACCCACCTGAAAGTTGTTTATATTGTCAGAGGAATTCTTAAGCTGAAACAGCTGACACAGGGAGAAGATTTCTTGTGTTTTGTGTTATTTTCAAAATAAGTTGTAAGTAAAAATTGATAGAAAGTTATATTAGTTTAATCTCAAGCAAAGAGATTTTCTCTTTTCCTCAATATAGTTGATGAATATAGTAATTGCAACTTGAACAAGTAATAATTAGCAATTCATTCAGAAAACTGGGAAGAAAATCTCTTTTCTGAATAGCAAGATTTTTGAGGGATAAAAGAAAAAGTGCAGGCATGCTTGATCTTCTCCTTTTAATTACACTTTTTTCTTTCTATACATATATTTCTATTGATAGTGGCTTAAATTGTGTGTCATGACACTTCTTCAGATCCAGTCCTCTATATTTGCTCTATAATTCATCACCTAGGAGGCTAATTATAGCATTCACTATTTTAGCCCTTATTCTCTTGTGAGGAGAATAAATGTTAACACACATTGCTGCTTGGTCTTCCTAAGACCAAGATTCAGACAAATCAGATGGATCACCTTTACAGGTAAAATCTAATTATTTTAAATGCTCAAGATATGAAGTGAATATGCATAAATTTAAGTGTTTTTAAACATACACAGACTATCTCATGCAGAATTAAAATTACTTTAGAAGGGCTCTAGTTCATTATTCAAGAGTGAACTGCAGCTGGGCAGTTACTTTAAATAATAAATATCTCGTATTTATGAGTAGAGATTGTGGTGCTGATGGGGATGCAGAGGGAGCTGAAGGAAGCAGAGCAGAACTCTCAAGATGCTTCACACTTTATTCTCCAGTGTCCTGCCTGCACAGCTTAGCTGTGTGGTGAGGCTGCAACGAAGTCACTTCTGCATCTTGACAGGTAACTATCAACCAGCTTTAAGTTAACCTTAGAATAATTCTTAACATTCATAATATTTTCCCTTGAAACTGAATTTTTTGTGCCTTAGTCATTAGTGCTCCTTTCAGATGTTGGGAAAGATTGCCCAGGTGAAATGGATAGAATAAGATTGCATACGTGTTGTCAGAGGCATGATTTAATTTAAAACTTTATTTCTTGTAGAAAGTACTATTGCTGTTCTTTTCTGCTTACCGTATTATTTAAATGCCTGAAAAGCTCAAAATCTTTTCCACAGGCAAAATTCAGTATAAAGTTGAAGAGGAAATATGAGCAGATAAATCTACACTGTCAGGGATTTTCAGAATCATGTGGTTTTTTAGAACTGAGCTTCTTTTGAGGTATCACTTTGGGGAAGTCTAATTCCAGAAAAGACAGGCATGAAAAATTTGAGTTGTTTGGGGTTTTTCTTTCTTCCCTATAACCCTCATAATAGAAATACTGACATCATGATAAATGAGCATGGAGTCCAGAATACACATTTTGTGTATAATTTTCGTCGAAACATCAGTGTTATAAATATCTAGTGATAAAATATGAGAGAGGTTCAGGTGTGTAAGTAAGTGTTCAATTTTTAAAGCATCTTTAGAAGACTTACTCTTCTAAAATTATTAAACTATGAAATGGAAATCAGTTTTTCTCTAGTCTCCAAAAGGGGCTGCATTTTGTTCAATCACATCAAAGTGCTTTCCGATGATTTTCTGAGAGAGGTTATGAACTGTCATTACATTTTGAGATTTCATACTTTGTGTTTGAACTGATTCAAGTAACAAGCAAGTATTTGTGACTCATCTGTAGACTCTCATTCCTTAGAGATGCTGTTGTTCCCAGTGGGAGCTGTCATAGTTTGAAGGTTATTGTACCCACCAGGACCACCACCATTATCAGTTAAGCAACTACATCCATACTGCTTGCAAATATTTTTTGAGTGATGCTTCTCATCCCTTCTCATTTATGATATTCTTATTTTTTAGTTTATCCAGTCCTCACTTTTTTTTCCCATGGGTGATTGTTCTTCATTTCACTTTTTCAAAAAAGGGGCAATTTCATTTGTATTGTTACCTTGAAGATACGATCCATTCTCTGGAGTTTTCAGGTTTTTGTAGAGGCTACTTCCTTTATCTCTCAGTTTTCCTCACGCATTTTATCCTCTTTATCCTTTTTGGTTGCTATTCTTTTCATTTTGTCTAACTCTTCCCTAGTTTTTGTAACTATGCAACCAAGCATCACAAAGTAAAACTTAGACTCAATAAAATTCAGGCAAAAAACTCCAAACACCAAATATTTCCAGTCAAACTTAAGGATACTCAACCTCACTGGGAATACCAGTCCTCAAAATTGATGTGTATCCATGGCATTTTCAACTTCTGACTTTTGAGCAAATTAATCAAAATGCAATGAAAGACCTCTGAAGCAAAGTGAATTTTTTTTTCAAGTGCTTATGCTACTCTGAGAAAAAGTTTTAACTAAAAGTGAATGTGAGAAGCATAGAACAGTGTGGCATCTGTGCTATGAGGTGAAACCAGTGAGGTTCCTTCCCAAGGAGAAGTTTTGTTCATTATCACTGGATTTACATCTAAACTACTGTGATGACATAAGCAGAACACACTCATACACTTCTGACTTTTTACCCTTTTAATCTAAATGTAGATGTGGTAAATCATTTTCCAGTAAAAACAGAATAAAAAAAGAGCACCAGTATTTTCAGAGTGGGTAAATGCTGGCTAAACATTTACCTTGCCTCAATATGCTTGGTTAGTATTTAGTGAAATATACTTCCAGCCAAAATATTATATAGTTTAAAAATTATTTGGGGGGTTTGGTATCTTTTTGTGCTGCTTTAGGATTTAATGGAAATATAAGAACTTTATGAAAATACTTTGAGAACCAGCCAAATGTGTCACTGGATATAAACAAAGTACCAGAAAATTCCACAAAACGTTGGCATTTTTCCTGAACTTCAGGCAATGTTATGTACAATTTTCCTTTTAATAATTATGAAAGTAACTGTAAGACTCATTGATAATTATGACATATTTCTTTGGGATTTCTGAGATTTTTTTATAAGAAAATGGTTGTTTTCATAGGCAAAGCACTGACTGATAGAAGCTGGGCCTACTTTGCTGACCTCACAGGAGATTTTAATGTTTGTGTGAGATTAAAAAGTGGCAGTTGAGTTTTTAAACTTATGCTAATTGTTACTTTAGTGACAATTTTTTTTTTTTAATATTTATCTCTAAAATATATATATAATTGTGTACACTTGGCTTGTAATTATTATGAAGTATTGGATGAAATAAGATGAAGCATTTTTTTCATAATTGAAAATTTTGCAGCTTTGGTCTCTGATCCTAAATTGTACCAACTTTCCTGAAATAACGCTCAATACTGAAAGAAAACTTTTTTGCTTTATTCATTGTAACAGAACAACAAAAGCCTGATCCAGACAAGCAGTGGAGTAAAAATTAGTGTAATGCAGAAGAAAAACTCACAAAAGTCCACCATACTTCATCCAGTAAGCTCAAACACATACACTCAGTGGAATACCTGCTTTTTGATCACTGTATGCACTATTAGCTTACAAAGGTAGTCATTAATAAAAAAGTAAAACTCTGTATTCATACTGAAGATTTGATATTTGACACACAGAAAACACATACTGAAAATTGTGTTTTTGTAAAGTGCTATTTGAGTGTTGGTATATCTTTTTTTTTTTTTTTTCCTTACGTATTAGGTTATTTTGAATTTCATTTTAAAGTCACAATTACTTTTTCGTTTTGACTAATCTCAACAGATTCCACTGATAGTGGAAATAACATTAAAGACCTGTAAACTGAGAAATAGACTAACAAAATTAAATTATATGAAGGTCCCAAAGTACCTTTCTTTTTCTGACAGATGGGGAAAATAAGCAAAAATATAGAAAGTCTGAAATTAGAAATTTGATCATTTACATTCCAGACAGAGATTTATAAATTATGGCATCACGATGGTATAAATATGTAGCCACCTTTTCATTCCTCCTAAGCCCAAAACAAAGTGAGAATAAGGAGTACTGATTTTCCTTCCACTTCATAATCTGAAATGTATTCCAAGGAGAATATAGTGCTGTATAATTGGAATTGTCAGTGAGATTTGCAGAATAATAATTACTGCTTTTTAAATTGTTAACCATTAGTGAGTCATAGGACATGTCTACTTGAAATTATTCAACCTGCAAATATTAAATTAAAAAATATAGACTATTAGAATAATAATGGGTATAGAGAGTAACCTAATTCCTTTTCTATGGCAATTTAGAATTTACTGATAATAATTGAAATAGCTGGAAGTTTCTAAGGTTTTCATGAGCATTTAGGCAAAGCAAAGTGCGTATGGCAGGGTGATCATGGGATTTAGGTCAGTTTTTGTGACCGTTAATGCGGTGAGGATGAAGAATCTGCTAGACTTGTGGAGAATATGATTTATGTTTCATAATGTTTACTTTAGCCAAGGAAATAAAATCCATGGCATTTCTCTTACTCTGATGAGTACTCCAAATATGTAAATAAAGAAGAAAAAAACCCTTTATTTCGGGTTTGTGTACTCCTCTGATCCTGAATGGAGTGATTTAGGTGAAAACAAAGAAATGAAAGTTAACATTTTGTCTCTGTGAAAAGCTGATGTGAAGCAAACCTCTTGACACCCTTTAGATCAGCAGTTACTGATCCAGTATGCAGCCACGACTGCTCAGATGGATGCACAGGTTTGGCAGGTGTGCAAGGGGAATGAATGCAGCAAATACCTAAGCAAAATTAAATTTACTCTGTAATTAAGCAGGACATTCTCTCCTCACCTTGTTTCTTCTCTGTCTCTGGCACAGGGATTAGTGCTTAACTGCCGATTCACCTCAAGGCAGCTTTCTCACTCATTTGGGGCCCAACAGGTGAGCAGATTTCAAGACAAATAACAGGGAAAAGATGCAGATTTGCCCCACTTAAAAGTAATCATTCCAGCAGCTGTTTGTTGGAAAGGTCTGGCACATGTCACAGGCACCAGAGCCTTGGCAGGGATTTTGTACAGGGAGTCCCTCCTGCCTGTCCCAGGACAGCCCAGCTGACCAAGGTTGAGTTTCGGACAGGGCACAGCTGGTGCTGGTGCAGTGGGAGCCCTGGATGGCTGGAGTGTGACCTTGTGGGGGAGGAAGAGTCTTTCTTTGGGGCAGACTAAGTCTAGATTCAAGCACCTGAACCAAAAACATGTGAAAGGAGGAAACAGACTCTTCTGTGCTGTAAAATAAGAGCCTCCTACCCTAAATAAAGGACGGCCTCATGCAGCCAATGTGTTCATATCCTCACCCTCTGTGTACATAATACCAATGACAATCTGGTGCACTAGATATCAACACTATTAATAATGAAAAATTATTAATTGCAGTCATCTTGCTCTCTTGCTGTACTTTCCCAGGCCTGATTTCAGCAATTCTGTATTTTTGCTGCACTCTCTCCCTGTTTTCCAAAGCAAAACCCAGCCCATCTCTGTAGGGTTGCCATGGAGCTCCTTTCCCACAGGAGGGTAAGGTTGTAGGAGACTCCTGATTTTTTTCCTGTCTCTTGCATCCACTAATCCACTAATACATCCCTCTGAAGTTTGAGGGGAGGCCTGTGGGTCCTAGAAGGGAGGCCACGGTGAGGGGTGGAGTGGTGTGAGGAAATCCACAATGTTCAATTTAAGGGAGTGGAAAGCCCGGGGAGTAACCTTGGCCTTTTTCATGGGAAGTGGATTGGAGCAGGTAGATATGGGAGACATCCTTCAAATCCCACTGGAAGGCTGAAAGAGAAACTTGAGCAAAAGGAGGAAAAAGCATGCAGATGGCCCTCAGGAGGGTGGATCTGAGGGGGAGACCCAAGCAGACAATGGGACAGAAAGGACTGATGTTAGTGGATGGGCGTGGAGTGGTGCCTGGAAGGGGAGATGTGAGCAGCAGCACAATTATTTGAGCTAGTTTTGGGGAATCAGATGCAGAAATGGGGTGTCTGGGCAAGTGAACATGGATCAAGGGATCGGGGACAATACCAGGGGGATGGCTGTGTAAGAAAAGGGGAGAAACTATGGAACGGTTTATCTAGAGAGGTGGTGCTTGGATGAAACGTGTAAAGCAAAATGTCTGAGTCTGAGGCAAGGAGTGGAGACTTGACTGAAAAGTCAGAATAGGTAGAGAAAAACTATTTCTATTTGAAGGCAAGTCCACAGTTAAGAATTTCTCTGATGTTAGAAAATGCATTTTTTTTCAAGCAGTGTCTCACTATGTAGTTTGGAGGCTGTAAATTGCTATTCTTGTCAGTTTCTCTGTTTCATATATCTGTCAATAATAATTTGTATTTTTAGTCATGATTAATTTGACATATTTTGTCCAACTGTTTCCTCTTAAAACCATAGAAATCAAATGTAAAAAATGTACTAAAATAACAGATTAAATCCTGGTTTAATTAATATTATAGAAATACAAGAAGTCATTAGGAAGTTCTCAGCTTCAGTTCTGCTGCATTTGCATATTTACTATAAATATTTAATAAAAGCACTAAATCTGTACAGATCTGAGTGGTCAGTATGGTCTAATCTGAGCTCCTGCATGCAGGAGCAAGAAGAAATATAGGAGGAGGCATTTATAAAGTACCTGACTACAATGGAGTAGGAGCATGTCAGTAAACAATTCCTAAAATAAGAAATTCTTCTTCATCTAGGGAAAAAGCAAAAGGAAATAGTTACAGGTTTTTGGGTTTATATTGGTAATTGATACTGAAAAAGTATCAAAAAACCACCCAAAAGAAACAGTAGAGATAGTTAAATCAAATATTGCCCTGCAGAGCTAGATTTTGTCTCTCTGCCACAGTTCCTATGTGAGTTCTCAGAACCACCATTTTTTTGGGCAATAATGAATGAGTTTTTATTTTCAAGTTTTGAAATTCAGATCTGGAAGTCTGATTAGTAACCAGTGGGAACATATCACTGAAAATATCAAGTGCTTGTTGTAAATTTAGACACCTGAAATTAGAAGACACTTCTAATTTTCTTTTGGTGGTTCTATTTCTTTTCTGTAGAATGGGAATGCTGATGAACCCTTGTCTCATAATGGTGCAGAAATTAAATTATTGATAGCTATGTGGAGTTAAAAAATCTGATGAGATATTGCAATTTGTTTCCAGAAAATGATTTGAAGGGTCTAACAATGAAGAGGAAAGAGGATATTGAGTGATTTGTCATTAAACAAGTACCACCCATTTTAAGATTGAATGCAGCAGGTTTCTAGGGGAAAAAAACCCGATATATTACCATGTCAATACAACATGCATGTGCAAAGGGATAAGAATATTCAGGACTCAGTTAGTTTAGCAGTACTCTGGGGTTTTTTTTAGAATAGTTGGTTATTATACAATAGGTGAATCTATACTCATAGTTTGAGATCAGTGGAGAAAAAAATAATTTCTCCTTTATGCAGGCACAACTAAAGGCACAACTAAGCAGATACATGTATAGCACAGGGAGCTGCTAAAACACACTTATACATCCTGAGTCCATTGACTTCCATGGGAAACTTGAAGCAAGTTAGTAGTGAAAGGATTTCACTCCAAAAGATCTTTTACTTATTTTTTTTACTGATTTTAGATGCAGGAATTAAACATTTTATGTTTTAAATAAATAGACAAGACTGTGTCTTGGATGCTGCTGAGGTAAAAAAAATCTTCTTTTTCAAGTTTTAAGTTTTTCCATTTTTAATAATTTTTTATTCCAGTAAGAAAAATAGTTATCTTTGTATGTATCTTTCTTTCTTTAAAATACAGATAGATGGTTATTTTTTTTCTTCGGTTACCTACACTGTAGAAAGTACAGGAAGTTAAAAATCAGTGGAATATACTGTAAATATTTGAACTGTATGTGCATTGAAAAAAAAAAAAGAAAATAATAGTAGATATTTCAAGCCTGATTCTGGAAATTCTACACACACACACACACATATATATCCATATAGACACTTTTAATTACAGCCATTTCAATTTTGACAGCAGATAGACCTGCCTTACATGCTTCCTGTCTCCCTCTTTTCCACTTGCCTCACCTGGTGTGACTTTTGGGAAGCTTTGGGAGCTGGTTTCCCACCTCTAAATTCCATGTTTCACCTGACTTTTCCATTCCTCACTAACTGTGTTTGAATGTGGTCATTTAATGAACTATTTTTTTTTAACGGAAGATAATACACTAATCAGTTTGCTTAATTATGTAGCACAGAAATTTGTAAGGGTACAGCATCAAGCCCAGCATGGAAAGTAACTGGCTCTGAGATATAATGATGGAGATCCCAGTCTCAAATGTCACCAAATGACAAGTGCTTTCATTTTGCCGCTGATATGTGTGAAAGAACAAAACCAATCAACTCATCAAGCCCACAGGCAAAATGCAAGATAGTTGCTCTATTGTTCAGAAGAGCACTTAGACACAAGTGATTCAAATCCTTCAGCAAATAAGTCAGGTGCTAAAGTAACTGGACAAATCCTTTTTCCATACCTGAATCTAGCTGTTTACTGTCCAAAAGATTTCTCATCCCTCTCTGACATGCTCTTCCACAGAGGAGGCTGTTGGTTGTATAGACCTTCCTGCTACAGGAAAGTCAACATTTTTCCTTAGAGTTCTGATAATGCCTGGCAAAACTTTACGTTTTAATACTAACTGATCTAACTTCTACCTGATTAAGAAAAGTTTCTCTAAATATTGAAGGTTTCTATTTTTCTTTTACTGTTTCAAAGATGTTTGCAAGTGACATTTTGCTATTTCTTCTTTTTTAAAAAGTACAGACTGTGCTATTGTTTTTCCAGCAAAATGTTTTGAATTTGTTGAAATAGGACAAAAGAGTTACCTATGTAAAATAAAACATGAAATGTTACTTAGAACATAAAAGAAATAAATCACATTAATTTATAGGGAGACATTTTTCTGTCACTGTTCGTCACACATGAAATTGAGCAGAGCGTGTCAGAACAGTACTGATTTTGGGAATTGTATGTATTCAGCACTTCAATGTTCTAGTTAATTATTTAAGAGAGAAAAGAGAAAGAAGAAATGGAGCTAAGAGAATGCCAATTTCTTCACTGCCTTGAGTGCAAAATAGTAATTAGTAATCTAACAATAGAAAATTCTATTCGTAAAACATGCAGTTGGTCTGAATCTTCTTTCTCTTGTCCTTACCTCATTTCCTTTCACTTAGAAACCAAAGACCTGAAATAAACTTTTCTTTCCATTTACATAGTCTGACAGCTTTCAACAGTGAGATGACAGGTTTGGTGGATGAGGGTAGAAGGGTGAGTAAGATTTGTCTTGACTTTAGCAAGACTTTGGGGGCTGCCTCTGAACATCATCCTAGGCTGATGAAGCGTGGCTTAAATTAGTGGACAATGAGATGCACTGAAATCCAGCTGAACATCTGTGCCCAGAGTTTTGTGAAGAGTGGTATGATACCCAAAAAAAGGAAGTGCCAAGTCCTGCCCATGGGGTGAAACAAGCCACCAGTGCAGACCAGGGGTGGATAGATGGCAGCTCAGCAAATATTTCATGGGAAAGAGTCCAGAGGGAACCAGGCCCTGCTCAGTGGTGCCCTCTGACAGGGCAGATGCCAGCAGGCACAAAACAAAACTCCTGAGATTCCTTGTGGGTAGAAAAGGTGATTTATACTGTGGGGATAAACAGTGGGACAGGTTACCCAGGCTGTGTGAAGTCTCTGTCCCTGGAGATATTTGAAACCCAGCCCTGGACACAGCCTGGATACTGCTCTGGGCATGGGATTGGGCTGTCCATGGAGTTGCCTCATTGTGTTGATGAATCCATGACAGGGACTTCAAATAAAGCTTGTATTTTGTCTCTGGGAAAGACTGATCAGAACTGAGGCAGCATTTTGTCCCTGTTAAAAATATCTTTCTCTTACCCACGATGCGTAATTTTCTGTACTTTGGGAAGATTACACCTGTGTGCTTTTTTGTTTTCTTGTTTTTCTTGTCATGTTCTTGCTGCTTGTCAGAGAAAAAAGTGGTCACAGATATTCAAATGACAGGAGGCCTAATGAAATGGTTGCATTTGGCGACCAAATGCTGCTTCACTGCCAGTTAGTTCATCCCTCTGTTGGGCTCTACAAGGTGAAGACAATGGATTTAGTTTTTATTTGCCTTTGAGTTGGTATATTCACCATGTATTTAAGACTGTTTTGAAAAGTCAAGTAAGCTATGCTGTGAATTTCCTTTACTTTCATTGTCAAATCAGAAACTTCAGGCAAAAAGAATATATACTGGAGGGAGAAAAAGCCAGTATCTCTGCATTCATAGTCATGTATTGAGTGTGCATTTATACAAGCATTTGGACAAGAAACCAAGTGTGCAGTGAAGTGTGACACTGTGCATCACTTCTTCATTTTCAAGGAGTTTTCCTGAGAGATTTTCTAAGAGTGTTTTGTTTTTAAAGAAGGAACAATCAAAAAGTTTTCAGACCAGGTACAGTTAATGGAATATATTCATTATGTCTTATTTCTAAAAAAACAAATTCAAGGAAAATTTTGCCCAATTATCTGTCATGAATGTTGAAAAGCAATAATTATTCTAATCTGCAGTTAAAAACTGACTGTACTCATCTCACTTTGTATTCTTAAAAGGATATGAGAATATTCTAGCTTTAGATTTTTTGAAAGCATTTTTTGTTGTGAATTTTGCGTTTCATTTTTTCTATTTTCACTTTTTTTTCCTCTTACTTGTTGATCACAGTAAAGAGGAAAGCTATCAAATTTACTCATAAATCTTAGAAATGCCATTTATATTTGGGCTTCAGGAGTAATAGGTCATCCATTCTGGCCTTGATATCACCTGTTTTTGTAGCTACTATTAAAATGTCAGCATTTACTATCAATTACCCCAGAATCATACTTGCGGTATTTCTCAATAGCTAAAACAGGAAATAGCAGTAGTATTTCAGATCATGTAGTGTTTAAATTGTCAGAAAAATCCACAGTAATTGATGCTTTCAGGATTCTTGAAAATCATAAAAGGCTAGGGAGCAGTAATCAGAAAAGATCAGATGAAATACATATATGGTCAAAATTCAAGTTATTAACATCTTACTAATTTTCTTGTTAAAAAAAATCAGTAATAAGTTTGTGTTAGAAAAATAAGAAGATATTAGGAGATACAGTCTTTCCTTTCTGTTATGTTGCCTAAGGTTTTGAATTATAGGACATTGCCACTTTTGCAAGATTTTTTTTTCCAATTTGCTAAGTGTAAGCATTAATATTTACCTGAAAATTATTCTTTATGTAGTCATTAAAAAACATCTTTAGTAACATTTTACTGAAACTTAACTTTTTTTCCAAGGAGATAAAGAGGAGACAAGAGAGAAAAAAAAGGAGCCATGCCTTTTTTAAGTCAATCAGGATTATTCTTATAATTTACTCATGACCACAATTTCTATGTGATTTTTTTATTTTATGTTTAATTTAAACTATTATAACTGGAAGCAAATCTGGAATAAAAATGAGGAAGTCCATTGTGATATACAACTATCCTGAGACACTCCAAAACTCTTTTTCTCTGAGGAATTGATGCTGTTCATATTGATGTCAGGTGTAATATTCTAATCTGGTTTCATTGGAAGTAGAATGGAGCCCTCATTTTGAAAGATCTCAAAGACCTGTTTTTCCACTCTGTGTGTAACCAGGCAGTAATTACTGGAGGTCAGAGAGGAAAAAAAAAAAAAAAAAAAAGAGTGTTTCTATATTGGCACTTTAATATTACACTAGGTTTTGTTTGCCTTTCAAGCTAATAACAAGCATCAGTGTTTACTACAGATTTTCCAACATGATTGAATTGTTTCATGCCCTCCACTTTTATCTCTGCAAAGACAGCATGAACAAACCTTTGCTGTATATTGTGTGAGCATTACCCATTGACTAACATCAGCTTCTGCCATTCAATGTAGAAATTCTTGCCCTTTTTGAAATATGTTTTTCAAGGAATGAGTTTGTCTTGTCCATGGCAGTTGACTAAAAATCCTGGATGTGCTGTAACTGTTCTGCATGACAAATTGGGGGTGCACATTGTGTAAATAATTATCTTTCTCATTTGGGAGTTACCTTGATTTTGCATGTTTGTCGGAGTTCCATACTCTCTGACCAAGTTCTTTTAGATATTCCACATGTGGAGGGATATCTAATTTACCTGTATGAAGACAGTTGATGTTACCTGGAATTTCTGACCTAGGAGGACAGTACAAAATATACTGCAAAACACAATAGGAATGTAAGTTACACTTAGTGGAATACAGCAGTGTGTACAGTCCAGTCACAAGTCTATAATGCTTTCACCATGCTGAACGTCCCCCCTCGTCAGGAGGGCACATGGGTTGGTTAAGTCAGCTCAAGCCTGTGGAGTCATCAAAATTCCTTTGTTAATTTTTTGGGTTTCATACTCCTTGCTGGGCTAATCCACAGCCTCTCTTCTTCAGATATTTAATCTCACCTGTGCTAAATTGGCCAACTCAGGGAGATTTTCCTACTGTCCTGATGAACTCAGGGAGAAACTTTTACAATGCCTGTTGGTCCAGTCAACTGTGGATAGCTGTTTACCTGAAACAAAGGCCACCCTCTGGTCCCCTTGGTGCTAAATCAGCTTCTGTATAACACCATATGTAGCTTTGGTTTGTCTAACCCTGCATTTTTCCCTGGGCTTCATGGAATGTCTCCTTGCCCATCTCCTCTATGCCTCCCTCCATTGTAAGGGTTTGTTGGTCAGTCATAATGTTTTTAGAAAAGATTATGAAGATAATAAGGAAGTCACATAACATTTTGCAGTGGACCCAAATTTCATTTCAGGAACACATTCTTTGGTTTATAAAGTCCAAAACCAGCAACCCTCATTAAATAAAGTTGGATTTCTCAGCTTATTCTATAGTGCTCATGTATTTGCCAGACCAACAAGACATTTGAGTTTAAGAGCTAAAGTAGGAGGACTTGATAAAACAAAAACTCCTGTGTATCTTGAAAATGAAGCTATAAGTTTTATTGCTTTCTCATGTAAACTTTCTAAATGTCACTGTACTTGCTTGGTATTTTCAAGAAAACCCTAATAATCCAGAGGAAAGTAGACTAGCTTCTATTTATGTCAGACCTGTGGACATCATTTGTAGATCCAGAGCAGTTCTTACATGGCTGTTGCAATTTAAGTGATGATTTCCCACGTTTCCTCAGAACAAGGTTCTGCTGCAATGTAACCTTTCTCGTTTTCTTTCTCTGTGCACAAAGACATGCACACCCATGCAAGTACATGTATAAAAATAGATGACCCAAAAATCTCTCTGCTCTAATTTCTGCTTCAGCTGGACTTGTGTTTGTTGTATGCACTTCGTCCTGATTCATGCATATTAGTTCATAAATAAAAAATTATTTTCAGTAGGTAAAAACACTTAAAATATTTGTGAATATTTTTTATTCTTTCCAAGTGACTTTGTAAGAAAAGTGACTTGAAGAAAATGTTCATTTCATAGCTTTTAGGCTTCCCTTTTTTGAGAAACAGTACTTAATATACTGTCCATGAAGATGTGCATTAATTACTTGTGAAAACAAGTGTTCTCTTATTACAGTTTCTAACTGCAGAACATCACTGTCTGCATCTGTGTGACCATGTGTATGTGAGCTTTTCCCTCCTTAAGGCTTCTTGCTATTCTGAAATAATGCAAATTCTCTTTGCTTGTTTGCCAGTGTGGTGATACCAAGCTATAGCAGAATGTCAGTGAGTGCTTCTCTTCTCATTAATATAATTGGAAGTAGGTTACAACAGATACTCTCAAGACACAAACTGGACATGCTAAAAAATGCAGATGCTATTTTCAGAACTTGTCTCCAGTGGTGGGAATGTAGAATATTTCTGAATTATGAGGGCAAATGGCTAGCTTATTTTCACTCTGCCATTTTTTCCCCTTCCCTTTTTTTTAAAGTTCCCATCCAATGTGTTTGCTCAAGCTCCAGAGTGGAGCAGAGACAAGACAAGAATTAAATAATTACCCTTCACTCCTACTATATGCTTTCTCTTCTTAGTGTTTTGCTGTGGGTAACTGGAACTTTGAACATATACAGTATATGTTATATATATGATTTTTAACTTAAAACATTAGATAACCAGACAACTCAAGACACAGTCTTTGACAAATGATGCCACTGATTTTGTCTTTACCAACAAATCAGGGATGTAACACAGGGATGTCCCAAGTCGAAGTGTCAGCTGTTAGAGTTTGTTGGACCTGTGGCATGATGATTCCTCTGAAAATAGGAAGAGTTCTGCAATATTTCTTTATCAATAGATTCTCTGTGATAAATGCAAAAAGAAATTATGACCAGAAAATGTGTCATCCATGCAGAAACCTTAGGAATTTAATTATCAGAGTAATGAAAACATATTTTCTGTGATGTCAGATCTTAAATCTCTTTTTATATATCAGTGTGCTTAATATTTTTCAATAAAAATTAATTTTGATGCCTTGTTACCCACTGGGAAGTAGAACATCCCATCACATTTGTGAATTATTTATCCTTGTGGTAACAGAATTTTTTACGTTAGTGTCTCTAACTTTGCAATCCTTTAGTTGTCCCAACAATTGCTTGGGGTTTCAAAGGACAACAGTTATTCCCCTTGTCAAAGGTGGTCTTCAAACCTTTGTCTGTAAATGAGGGATCTAAGCCTGAGTGTCTCAACTCATCATTACCATGTTCACTCACTAGAGATCACAGATCCCTGGATCATGAGAGCCACAGACTTTACAGTATTTTCAGGGTTTTTTGTTTGCTCTTTTTTTTTTTTTTTTTTTTTTTTTTTTTTTTTTTTTTTTTTTTTTTCAGTGTTTAAGGAAAACTTCAGCTCCTTCTTTTCATGGGGCTTTCCCCTAATTTGCCACAAGGGAGAGTCTAAAAGTCATAGCTTGAAAGTGGAATCATGAAAGAAACAGGATTAGAGGACTGGGCATGGAAAAAA
Source organism: Sinosuthora webbiana (assembly GCA_013397395.1). Taxonomy (NCBI): domain Eukaryota; kingdom Metazoa; phylum Chordata; class Aves; order Passeriformes; family Sylviidae; genus Sinosuthora; species Sinosuthora webbiana. Next base: position 115,728 of record VXBN01006998.1, read on the forward strand.
GTGCAGAACCTGAGGTGTTTCCATGCAGCACTTTCTGTCAACCTAATTGACTGAGAAAAAGTTATTATTAAATTGCTGGAGCGCCTGAGGGCTCAGAGGTCAAGTGGACCTCAAGGTACCATTTCTGTGAAAGAGTAGCAGATGGAGGATAACTCTTTTGGAAAGCTGCCAAAATCATAATGATAGTGATAGGCAGGGACCTGCTGGGAACAAATACCTTGATAGCTGCCTAGGTTTCACAAAAATTGCATAAACAATGGTCTTTTAAGTTGGGGTTTTTTTGTAAAAAAACAAAAGACTACTATTTTGATGTTGAAATAGAAACTACAAAATTGATTCACAACATTTCTTCCAAAAAGACGTTTATTTATACTTACAGAAGAACAAATGATAAATCCTTACTGTTGGTAGAGATATCTATAATTTTATCAAATAAAAGCCCTCTGTAACTTTATTATTAATATTTTGTTTTTCATTAATGCTTCCTTGCCAATGATGTTCTTCTAGACATAGACCCAAAATGCTAGTAATTTTCAGAAAATTATGGAAAAAAACCTCCATAAGGTTAAACAATTGTTATATATTTGAGTACTATTTCTTCTCTTTTTTACTTATTTTGTGACCTTGATCTGTCTACTGAACAATACAGTGTAATATTGATCCTAATTCTGTAGATTTTTTTAAATAAAAAAATACACAGTACCTCTGTGGCAAGGAGACATAGGATGAAAAATTGAAATAATGAGTTGTGTTAAGCTCAATAACCTTTACATATCTTGATTAGGAAAACCCCCACTAATAGTGAGTGGGGTGTGCTTTATAAATATGGATTGAAATGGGTGAAGCTAGGCAGTGACTCAGGAAAGAATTTGCATAACAAAGATACAGCACTCAAAGGGAAATTCCTGTAAACACAATAGTAAAGTCAGATTTTGGAATATGCAAATTATTTTCTACACTTCATCAGTCCTTTGAAAAATAAGCACTTCATCCTAAATAAGACACCACCTGGGCGATATGACTGACCCTTTTAAAAGTGACAATGTGAAAATGTTGTGGATAGCAGCAGTGACCACGCTGATGACAGTTTAAATACTCTTACTCCAGGCAAAATTTTTTGTTAGCTAATGTTTCTGGAAATTTTCTGTGTACTGCACATGATTTCTGCCATATAACTTCTCTCTAACGTTAGATTAGGTAACCAGTAAAAGGTCTTTGTGTTATTTGGTTTGGGTTTTTTTAATTTGTTTGTTTTCTGGTGGTGTTTTTATCCAATACTAGTATTCTTATTAAAAGTAAATTCCTTTGCTTAGACATACAAATATCCAAATTAATAAGAAAATAGTAAGGATTAAATAGGGGATTGTCTTCTTGATTAATAACAAAGAAGAGGAATTACAAGAGACTGAGGGAAGGGTGTAATCAACAATTTTTTTAAAATCTTTGTGTTGAATTAGTCTGTTTCCTTGTCTTTTGCCTGTAGACAGAGACAACGTCCCCTAAGATAATTTTTATCCCAGGTATTTCTGTGTTTTTGCTACACTCAACCTAGAATTAGCACACCAAAAACTATGGAAATTGCTTTTTTGCAGTGAAATCAAATAATAGCACCACCTTTCCCACGCTTAACTTTTGTATATTAGTTGTACTGAAGGAGACTAAATCACGAATTTGCTGTCCTTCTTTCAACTGTACATATTCCATTCTTACACTGTACATCTTCCCCATTTCTGTTTCCCACACCTTTTCAGTTAGAGGGAAGACAGCTCTTTGGTCTCTGCAATTCAACCTTTAAGTGTTGTGGTTTGTGGTAATTTATTTACTATTCTTGCTTCTGCTGCAAGTCACTCTTGTTTACTCTGGGATTTTTTGATCACTGAAGTTCAGTCACTGTATAACAAATTTTTATCTTTATAGTAAAAATTTGTTTACTTACTAGCCTGATGCTAAACAACTTGAAATGAATGCAAATTCTGTTAATTTTGTTGAAATTTTCATATCCTTTCATGACAAAAATTTTAACTTACATTCAAAGCATATCAATGGTTTTGTTCACCTTGTTTGCCTTTTTTGTCTAGTGCTATTCCTTTTCTCTAGGGATAAGGGGTTGGTTGATAGGGCAGGTATTATACATATCTTCATTATACATCACAATCTTTTTTTTTTTTTTTTCCCTAAACTTGTGTTAATAGGTAAGAGAAAACAGCAAAACCAGCACTCCTAAGCATAAGGAATGCACAGGAGTGTGCTAAGGACATTGCTCCTAAGTCAAAATCTGCCTGACTGTTAAACTTATAAAAAATGAAACTTCCACTCTCACAGAAAACAGAGATAAAGGAAAATTTGGGTTTGCAATTCATAGTCACGCTTCACAGGAAAGATTGAAGATGCAGGATATATGGAGAGAGAGAGAGAGAGGGAGAGAGAGAGAGAGAGAGAGGATATTCTAATTTCATAAGCTGGAGAGAGGTCCTAGTATCTCTTCTATAAAAAGTGAAAAGTCATCTGTAAGAAGGCATCCACTTGCATACATATTTAACGTTACCCTGCAGAGACCATGGAAACTCCCCTTCACTGGGCTGTGATTTTGTGGGGAATAGTTTAGTGGAACAAAATGCATATCGTTGTGATTTAATCTTCATGGATATGAATACTGAATTATTCTTCAGTATTCCATTATTACAATACCAAGAATTTTTTTTCTTGACATGTTGAATACATAAAAAAAACAAGACTGTCAATGAAAAGAGGTGATGACATTGTATTTTTCACATTTAACTACTTTACAAGAATCTATTAATTGTCTCTGTCAGTTGTTAGAATAAGTAAGCAAGATGCCCTCTGCACGTCTATCAGGATGACTGGCCTAATCAGGCTCAGCAAATTCAATGAGTATTTTGCTAAGCTTAATTAAAATTCAGCCCTGCATTTGAGTAAGCCGCAGTGGTTTGGCAGACCTTCAAAGGGCTACATTGCAGCACAACAATAAAAGTGATAAAGGCACACAAAACAATAAATATAATGCAAATGTTCCCATTATTCACAAATCAGGTATGCCGTTGCTCCTTTAACTATTTTGTTTTCTGTGGTGATAAAATTCGAATTTTTTGCATTTTTCATTTTCAATCTCCGTGAGTGTTATTCTTATCCACATGCTATTTTATGGTGCTAAGTAATTAAAATGAAATAATTCTAATAAATTAAAAACAATACGTAAATTATTTCCAATACTGAGAGAATTGCATGGGTTTGTTTGGTAAAAATGTCAATGGGACTTCTGTTTTGCAGTTGCAAAACTTCAGACCCTTGGGGGGGTAACACCTCAGCTGGAGCAGTTACTCCTTCAGGTATATTCTTCATTTTCTTGACTATATGACCTCAGGTCTAGGTTTCTACTAGCATTATGTAAACTGCAGTTCTTCAACATTAGACGTGAAATGGAGCCTTCCCTGCAGGTACTTCAGTTTAGATTTATAAATCAGAATTGTATACCATCACAATACTTGTTTTGTTTTGTTACAAAATCTCTGCTGTTCCCCACACATGTTAAATATCTTTGGGGTGCTTATTTGTCACCCCTCCTGAAGAAATGCTAGACTATATTATTTCTTCAGAATTAGAATTTCCTTTTGAAGAAAAGTTTTTTATGGTCCTTTTGAGTGGTGAGGGCTCCGCATCACAAATAATTTACAGCATAGTCCTATGTCTTGTCATCATGATGGTTTCCTTACCCTTGTCCCATTAGCTTTGTATCCTGGTAGGGGCCACTGATATTTTAATATTTTGTTTGCGTTCTCAGCAAACACTACATTGACAGTCAGTTAATCTTGGCTGGAGATTTTTTTTTTTCCTTTAAAAAGTCATTGCTTGGAAGAGTTATGTCATTCCCTATTGTAATGCAAAACCAGCACACCTAACCTCTGCAATAAAGTAAACTAACAACTATGGTAACAGATTTTATGATGGCAAACAAACCCGTTTTTCAACAACTAGAGAAGCAAAAGAGGAGGAAACAGCAAAAACTGAAGCAAAGAGCAATTACTATTGAACACTGTTATGAAAATCAGATTTTGGTCATAAGAAATAAACATTAGGATTATTTAGAATGAAAAATGGTGATTCAGAGATAAATGATAGAAATATCACAGTGAAAAGACATTTGTAGCTAATGACATATTGTGTACTTTGATGTTTCATATTTGCTAAAATTCATTGTTTCTGTAGTGGCTTTTAAAACCAGAATCATAATTGTTTTTCAAGATAAGCAAAAAACCAATTAAATATATATAAACCGTAAGAAAATATGCTTAACAATAAGAAAAAAAATCTTTCTCTGAGATGAAAAATATTCTTCTTTAAAGTAATTTAATATGCTGCTAATAATACTACTTTCACAACGGAGTGGAGTCCTTATTCATCTGAACTCCATAAATCTTGACAAAGCATGAAGCTTGTTCCTATGTCCATGGAAGCAGATTACCTATCTGCCATTTTTTCATTTCTCTTTTCTGCAAATCTAATCTAGACTTTGTTAAATGAAAACCTTTGCTTTCTTTCAACAGATTTGCAGAGAGCAGATCCTTTCCTAGGTAGTTGTTCATCTATCAGTCCCTGGCCATTTGTTCCTGCCTCCATCCAGCCTTTCTGTTGTACAGTGATAGAAATGCTTCCAGAACATTTAGCATATTCACAGTTAATGGCAAGAGGAATAAAAGGAAATTGCAGAGTTGATGCTTTTTTAATTTTTTTTAATTATTATTTATTTTATTATTTTGTTTTGAATTATATGAAAGTAACTTGTTAAATGAGGAAGATTACTAAGCATCCAAAGGGCTGAAAGATTGTGAGTACTGCCTACAAACTATGAGTAAACATTTAATTCATATTAAAAGCCATTCTTTACAATTCAGTATTTTTTTCCACTGATGTTGGAATATCCTTAGTCACAATGCCATGACTAAGGATATAAAGGTATATGAACCTTTATAAATAAGGATTCTTTCTAACCATTTTCCCCAAATTTCCTTGTGGTAGCATGTACAATTAATCACTATCAGTAAAGGGATCACTTAGAGGCAAGATTTTTTCATAAAAATAAAGATTCAAATTCTTTTATAAATACTTACTTACTTATAAATACTTTTTAACATAATAGGGTTCAAAGAAGTTTTAATATTGTTCAAATACCTTAATAGAGAGTTGGATTTCACATATCAGAGTATGGAATGTAAAATTCCAGAGTAAAAATTCCTTGTTCATGCAAATATCTATTTCTAAGTGTGAAATTCTCAAGGCCACCTCGAAATAGGATTTTTATTAAGTAATTTTAGCATCAATGCCCTGCCTTTTACAAGCCAAAAAGGAGACATTAGTGGAATTGAGGAGTTGAGTTAGATCTAAACTTTAATACAGATGTAGTAAAACAGTCAGGTATGTACCTGTATATAATATATGAACTGAGAGACAGTTTTATTTAATCAGACTTTCCTTACACAAGTCTGTAGCGGCATCTAAAGAGCAATGACTCTGAACAGCTTTCTGGATGATCTTTCTGTATTGATCCTTTCTTTTCTAGAAGCAAGAAAGGCTTTTCAGGTGCTGGTAGCATTCATCAAAACTGCTGTACAAACCACAGAAATTACTCTTTTGTTTCCCATTTCAGTGCTCACAATCGCTTTCTCCTCTTTCCTTCAGTGCTTGCAATAGTTGTCACCTTGTAAAAGTTTTGGGGCTTTTTTACCAAGCAGATGTTCAGGATATCCACAGCAATTGTCTAATACAATATATATCCCAAAGCATTCTGCCAGTTTGTGAAACTTTTTCATTGTCTTTGTCTGCTTTCATAAAAACATTAGTAATGATCCCCTCTAACTCTTTGGGGTGCAGTTTTGTCTGGGATTAACACATACAACTTTTTGCAAATTAGGAAGGAAAAGCAGCATAGAATTTATGGCTGAATTTTGTATTATTCGTAGGTATAATTTTTACTTTAATTAATCTGAAGAGACCTTATTAGAAAAACTAGACTGGAAACTAAATAAGAAATGGAACAGAATTGAGGATTTGTTTGATGCCATGTCAAGTCTTTAATCTGACTCAGTGGGCTGATGTGGAAGTGCCTGTGCCAGCATGAGGGAATAAGTGAAATTTTACCTTTGGGTCAGAGCTGTAGGTGTAGATGAACTTGAAACAATAGGGCAGCCACCATGAATAAGCTGTCAGATCTGACTGCAAGCAGAATGTCACTCGCAGCTGAAATTAGTATAAATCACCAGTATAAAGCATGAGATTTATAATTACAGATAGTAAAATACTTAGCACTATTACAATTCACAACAGCTAATAGCTAAACATTCCAGCCTCCACAACAGTGCTGGGAGGTGATCAACAGAAAACTGTTAAAGTAGTAGTTTAATAATAGTTAATATTAGTTGAAGGTTTATGGAAAAGGTGAAAGCTGATGCACAGAGGCTGAAATTCGCTCCTAGTTGTTCCACTAGCATTTACTGTTAGAACTGCAGTTTTTACTTGGTATTTTGTCTTGTTTCTGAAATTGTAAGATCAGTAACACACTAAACTAAGAGCTGGACAAAAAGAAGAGAGAAGCTGTTCCCAGAGCCCTCACACATGATGTTGGAAAAGCAGAAGGAGAGGTGAAGAGTGAAAAGTTCTATTGCTTGTAAGGACACTACTGCTATTACTATTTTCATTTATGTATTTTAAACATAAAATAGCTGGTTATTTTTTGTGCTTGGTATGCAGTTTTTTGGCTTGGGTTTTGGGTTTGGAGGTGGTTTTATGTTTGTTTGTTTTGGGGTTTTGGTTTTGTTTGTTTGTTTTTGTTGTTTTTGTTTTGTTTTGTTTTGTTTTTTTAAGATATGCATTAAAGATATGGTTTAAGCAGAAAAGTATTCATGACACCTAAAGAGCACAACAATATAGAAAACATCAGGCAAAGATCATGAGTAAAGCAGTAAATAAGTGATTTGAGCACTTTGAGTATTTCAAGTTCTGCAGTTCAAGAATGTCTACACCAAGGCTTGAGAGTGTCTTTATGCACTTTAGTAAAATCTACATCCCCTTCTAAAATTCTGCTTTATATGCAGTACTTCATAACTACAACAAATTCCAAGGTAAAAATGAACATGTGTTTGTTTGTATACAGCCCCAATGCTCTGCTACATTCACCTCTGTGAATCAGCTCAGCAGGACTTTGGGGGCAATTTAAAACTGCACAGACTGCCTGAGCTACACCTGCATATTTGTTTATCATACACCACACAAATCTCTCCTGGTGTGCATGCGTGCCATTCATGTTAACATCATGTTCATATCTATTTCATGCATGTTTAGTAATTATCTGCATCATACTGCACATCCCTTTAACTGTGCACATGAGGTTTTAATCTACCTTTAGACTCATCACAATTTCCTGTTTCTTACTTCTTATTAGAAAGTATTTGTCTGCAAGGTGGAATTTGACTGAAGTGTATTTCAATTTTTAAGTTTTCAGCAGCTGTAAGCCTAAAAATCAGTGTAATTTTAGGAAACATGTCATTTTATCTTACCCAAATATCTGTAGATGGATTCATTTAATAATGCTGAAATTTATATTGATAATTTTTATTCCAGTTCAGATGATCTCAGTATTTAAGAGTCGAGAGGATTAAGCAGGGAAAGGTTTTTATATTGCTTTTCTACTCTTCATCTGGTAGTGTGGAAAGAAGCATAACAGCATTGTGACTGAAGTAGTTTTGACTGAAAAAAATTAATCTTTTCATATTTTTTTCTTTTTTAAAATTAAAACTTTTGAAGTGACCTATGTATGGCTCATTTCACTTCATGATACTTTGTTCTGTTATTTTGGGAATTACATTTTTCAGAGCACGAAAGGCATGAGTAATGTTTTGCAATTAGTTAAGCATGGCTTTTAAACTCCACAACTTTTCTAAAACACATGGGTAAATGCACAAACTCAGGTTATTTTATCATCTCTGAACCCAAGAATATGTCAAACTGGCTACATTAATTTATTTGTTCTTGTGCCTTCTATTTAATATTATCATCTCATATCTGGACACTTGAAAAAATAGTTGGGCTGTTGGGCTCTAATCCTATAAATTTCTCTTACTTCACTTATTTAAGCAAAAAATGTGTTCCTGGGAGGTTTTGGTTGGCATGAAATCTCACATGGTGCTGTGGGATATGCTGCTAAAGAGTCGTAGAAAAATGACTTTGTCTTCTTACTTTTTTTGATCATGAAATTTATGATAAAGTATTGTTTAGAAAAATGTGGCTGGTTGGAGTTGGATTCTGATACATGAGATTAAAATGGTGCTAACAGTGATATCTGAAAAGAGTATTTGAACGTTTATTTTCCAATAGTTTCAAAAACTGATAAGGTGGCATGTATTCTTATGCTGCTATATTTCTGAAGCTATTATTTTCTTTTACAGAAATAAAATAAAAAAATCTTTCTGATTTATAGGCATGAGGAAAACTGTGCAAATATTGTTTTCTGCCCCACCCAGTAATAAAATCATGTGGCTATAAGATTATATGAAAAATCCATCAATGGATTTCTTTTTTCGGATGTATTAGTATTACTATAAAGTGCAAATCCTGAATATCTCCTCAGGTGTCAGGGCATCACAAGTCCTTATCTGGAATCAGTCAAGGATAAATGTTTCATGTCCACATAAATGTACAAGGCACTCTGTAAGTGGATCTCCCTGGTTTAGGCCACTAAGTTACCCTTGCAAAGAAATGTGATGAACCAGTCCTCCCAGTCAGTGTTGATCTGATCCTAAATATGCTTCTTGGTTGGGGAATACAAAACTCTGTCTTGTGGGTGTAGGAAAATGAGAGAAAGTTACTGTTAATGATTTGCACAAGGCTCCATAGTAAATGAGACAAGGCTAGAGCTTCTGAATCTCTTATGAACAATTATGAAATCATAATAAATGTCATTAAATTATTAATATTTTAAGTATAATTATGTTTATATATTTATAAATACCTTCTTAAATTTTAAGTTACATGAGCCCTTTAGTTACAGCCTCCTGATATAACTGGCTTGTGTGCAATAAAAAAATGCCAGGCATATAAACATATGCTTAACTATATCAAATTAACAGCCTTCAGGAAGTGATCACCAGAAATTAATTTAATATTGTATCTTTGCTGTAGACTTAAAAATTCACATAAGCAGACATTGATTTATATGTTGAACTTCAGATTTTGCTGAGGAAAGTTTTAGGAAAAGGTCTTTCATCCCCTTTTGCCTTCAAATCTTCACTTAGTATTCTGTTCTTACTCAATTTTAATTGCCACGTTATAGTTTGCAAAGATGGTATGCAGCTGTAAAATGCTGTACTTTATTGCAGCAAGAGGAATATTTATCTGAACAGATACATTACTGTTACTGTAAAGAATGGGCCTATTTTACTTTATCAGCAGCTGAGGGGAAGGTTAATGGCCATGATGTATCTTTTACGTTGTCTGTGAAACATGGAGTGCTCTGCACTGTTAAGATTTACAGCGTGGAAGACAAAGTGTGTGCTATTCCAAGCACTCTCCTAACAGCAGACTGTAAACTTGGGAATTAACTTCGAAACCCCTAAATATCTTAAAAAAAAACAAACAAAAACCACAAAAAAAAACATTAGGACTGGAAAAGGAAATAATTCCTTCACATAAATTCATGCTTTTAAGCCTAAGTGCATGAAAAGACCTAATACATTTTCCAGATGTCCTAAGCAAGCAAAGAATGCAAATGACCAGGATGTTTTCAATATTCATTGTATTTCCATCTGTAGTGCAGCAGGATACAGGGACAAAATTATACAAAAGTTGTTTAATTTTTGTTGGAGAAAGTCAGTACCTTCAGAGAGGACACCATCCTTCAGCCTGCTATTGGGAGGTCCAGTCGATTCAGCAAGAAGGGCCAGGTGGCAGCTTAGGTCTACATGAATGCAGTGATAAATATCAGGGAGTAAATAAATAAATAAATAAATAAAATATATTCTCTAATATGACATATAACATATAATATATAATATATGTATTATATATTATTTATTCTTTATTTTATATTATATATTGTATTTTTACATTTTTATATATCTATATATCTATCTATATCTATCTATCTATCTATCTATCTATCTATCTATCTATCTATCTATCTATATCTCAGGGATAGGGAAGGTGCTCAACTCTTGAGGTTTCCATCTTTTTTTGTCCTGTAGCTGAAAAACAAGAGTGGTGACACAGCATCCCACTGGGGTGGGGTATCCCTATGACTGCTGGCTGGGCTTCTGTAGGATCACTGCAGTTCTGGTAGGACAGACTCTAATGCCACTCAGCACAGGAATAATTAGGATAATGTCCATTAAAGATTATGTATTCTGTACTTGTGAAAGCTAGTGATAGCACATACAGAGTGTGATCACTTGAACACAACTCAGAGCTCTTTTTTAGACAACTGTGTCATGCATCACACAGGGATGGTTGAGCATGTTAGAGTAGCTCGTAAACCACCAAAATGCCAATTGAGAACAGTCCCAAATGAGTGTGTTTGTTAGAACTATCCAGTAAGACAGAAATGTGACTTTTGTTTCATTATTTGTTTTTTCTAGAGTCTAGCTAACTCCTTTATATGGCTTGAGCTTTCATTTGTGTGTCTGACATGTTTGGGAGGGCTTTCATCCCACACCTGTGCAAAAAGGCATGCTCTGTGCAGCTCTCCTTTGCTGCAGAAGAAGGGAAGTTTCATTAGGTGTGGAAAAGAACATGAAAGACAGTAATTTTCCCAGTAGACAATTCAAATGTTTGGAGTTGTCAGTTTTACCCCTTGCTTCCGCAGGCACCAGTATATTAGTAAAAAATTAGCAATTTAATTTGAAACCTGGCCAAGAGGCCAGGAACCAGATCCCACCTCTCCATCCTCCCAGATAAAGAGGTAGACCGCTTAGAAACAATCCCAGGTTCCTGTTTCTCTCCTGTTTGTAAACCTGATACTTGAGTTCCCTTCAGCAAGGTGACTCACCTTTAATTTCACACAGAGAAATCATACTGATTTCCTCTATAAGACAGTCATAATTAGTGGTTACAAATATTTCCTACAGCCTTGATTTAAAATACAACTGTATTGGATACTGCAAATTGTCATAGTACCAGACTGTGTTCTCTTAGGATTAAAAATTCAGGTTCCTGGGTCATGTTCTAATTTTCTTCCTGATCTAGGATCGTAGTATTTCTGAACAAGTTCAAATGTAGATGGAGCATCAGTACATCAAGCTACTTTGAAGTTCCTCAGGCAACAGTAACGATATTAATTGCTAAGTACAAAGTTTCAGGGTTAGACAGAAGAGAAGTTAAATATCTCAGGATCGTACCTGTTAAGGTGTGACTTTACAAAGACACTGGAGACTGTTCTGGTGATGTAGCAATCAGGGCATGGCTTCCTTTTGCCATATAATAATTGCCATAAAATGGACTGCCTTTGTTACCTGCAGGGGAGAATCTGTCCATGGACTTTAAGCTGTGTTAGCAGACAGTTCATGTTCACTGTAGAGTTGGAACCACCATAATATCTCAGTAAATAGTTTGATACATTTTCATGTTCTGAAATGTAAAATTTGTTCCCAGAAGTGGAAGGAAGGATATTACCAGGGTCCTAATGATATTACTTATTAGAGCATGTACATCAAACTCTCTGACTTTCTATTTCATAGCTAAGAGAATAATGTTCAACAGATTCACATTATTAAGTTTTTTTCAATTTTATTTATCTGTCCATAATTTACACTGAAATACTTGAATTAAAAGCTATGCTTATCTTGATAAAATCTTCCAATGATGATTAATTTTATTTCCTGAAATATATGGGGGTTTTATTTTCTTTAGAGCCATTTTGGTCTGGTTAGGTTTCCAAGATTCTTTTAATGTATTGTACTTTTCAAAATGCAATCAATTATTATAGCTTCAGAGCTTCAGTTTGAGTATTTTTGTGATGGAGTATAGTTTCATGGAAGAAATAAATGTTAGCTAGTAAAAAAAATTATGATTTTGTTTTTTTGTTGAGTACTACACCAACCAGATAAAATTAATTGTAGTTCTATACATTGAAATTATCTTTCAACAAATTGATAAAGGGAAAGATAACTTTCTCCCTATAGTGAAGCTTTCTCAGTCCACAGGGAAGATATCATTAATTGCCTGTTTCTCTTTCTTCTCATTTGATTATTTCAGATAACCTTCACAGACTTTCCAAACTTTTCAAATGAGAACATCCTTCTTTTCTTTGTAGTAAAGTGTTAAGAACATTAACAACCTTCCATCTGCAATATTTCAGTATTTCATGTCAGACTTAATACAGACCTAAAAAAAAAAAAAAAAAAAAAAAAAAAATGAATGTTTTGGGATAATTCTGTAATACCTTCCATTTGACATTAAATATATTTGTGAGAAAGAGCTGTAATAGCCAACGTTGCTATAAATGTATATATGTGCTAAAAGTAAGGGTGTAAAATATAAGGCTTTTTCTTTAATCAAGTAACCAGACACTGGTTTGTTTATGAAATATATAATTTGTTCTCATACACAGTGCTAAAAGGAGGAGGTCGGTGTGGGAAGCAGCTGGCAAATTTGATTGTAGGTGCAAGTCTGAGATCCTAACTTGTCTGCTGTTCAGCTTTAGGAAAACTTCACACTTCTTGTGTCTCATTTTTGATAACCAAGAGGATTTTTAAAAGCATTAACTATGTGCTATGCAATTAATACTGTGTTCATGGAAAAACAGAATCTTTTGGATTGGAAAGGGGTATTGAAGGTCATCTAGTCCAACCTCCCTGCAATGAACAGGGACATCTTCAACTAGATCTGGTTACTCAGAGCCCCTCCAGCCTGACCTGGAATGTTTCCAGAGATGGGGCATCTACCGTCTACCTCTCTGGGTTATATGAACAATCTGTTCCATTGTTTCACTCAGTTCATTGTAAAAGATTTCATCCTTATATCTGCCCTCTTTCAGTTCAAAAACATCACCCCTTTTAAAACACTTCCAGCTAAATTCTACATTTCCAATTTGACTTTGTGACTCTTCCCATTGTTTTTCTTATTTTATGGTAGCTAAAAATGTCCTTTGTTTTTATCAGAAGGAAATGCATTTTTTAAAGGTTCTGTTGTCCATCTCTGTTGCTTCTGGTGGCATAAAGGTTTCCTTGTCCCTGAGATCAGCTCAGCTGATCAGAGCATGGTGCTAATAATGCCAAGTTTGTGGGTTTAGTCCGTGTACAGGCCATCCACTTAACAGACTTGATGATCCTTGTGGGTCCCTTTCAACTCAGAATATTTTGTGATTCTGTGACATATTCTAATGCATTTACTTCCTCTCTTTCAGGGATCATGTTGTCATGATACTTTCTTGAGATGAAATTCCTAGAAACTGTTTGGGGGTTTGTTTATTTGAATGTTCTGTATTATTTGTTTGTTTTCTTCCTAAATTCAGGTTTTGAACTACTCTCTGATTTTGCTAGGCCTAGTATCCATATACCTTAAACTGATGGCAGGTTTCCCAAACCTTCATTTTAGAAACTATCTTCCAAAGTATTCCAAGGAGTGCAGTGTCTGTGCATTCCTCTCATTCTTGCAGCCACACTCAGAATATGCCTTTCCAAGATGAGTGATGATACAAGTAAATCATTTGTGACCCCTGCAGCAATGCCAAAGCTGAAAAAAATCCTGTTGAAGGCCATTAACAGCCATAACATCCTGGATTCATAAATCATCTGGGTCAGTTTTTAGCTGTTTGATTTTTTTTCACTCCAGCCCTTAAGGAAAGAAGCTGCCACAAAGCAGAACTGTATAATGTTTAGGTGTGAATGCCCTAAATTCATTCCATGACTCCCTGTTCCTGCATCTGCTCCACCTGGTAAGGCTATCTGCAAGCCTGCAGGTGAGAAAACAAGATGATGTAAGTGAAAAGACACATTTGTGTACTGCCAGCATAATGAAAAGACCAGCTTTTTTAAAAAAACCCTCACAAACCGCCCCCCCCCCCATAAAAAACCCCAACCAAACAATAAAACAAACCAAACCCCTAAAAACAAAACAAACAAACAAAAAAAAACCCCAATAAAACAACAAAACCGCCCCAGAGATTTCAGTTTAAATTATGGCTTCTAAAAGACAATACAGAATAGAATTTAAATAATGAAAGCTTCCACTAGCATAGCTACAGATTTAAATAGTACAGTTTGTTTCTGCGTGCTACATGGTTCACTGATAACTAAAGTTATAAGCAAGTAGATCTGGAATTAAAATATTAATAATGAGACCACTTTTGGCAACCCAGAACTGCTCACTCTTCAGAAATATAGTTCCCAACACTGAATTTTGCAATCAAATTAAAGGAACCATCCTGCCATTTAAATTAGATGCAAGGTTTGCCTCACACTTCAGTGGTATCAAAATTTAGGAGCAACAAGATGTCTTTTTCTAACACTGAGGGTTTTTCCACATCTTGGTGTCCTTCTAAAGACCTCACTGTACTCAGGTTCTATTTCCATTTTTCCTTTTACAAAACCTCTCTCAGTGCAATGCTATCAGTGAGAAGAAATTTATACCATAAACCTGAGATAAATAATGAGAATTGACATTCCCAGGTCAGCTTAATTTTTGTTTGTTGTGGTTTTTTTCTTGAGAACATGTATTCTGCAGAATTCACATCCTCTAAGCTCTAGCTGCTGTATGTAAATGAGATATAGTAGTGGTTATTAATGGCTGGAGATAGATGTGCCACTGAGGATTTTCACAGAACAAGTATTATAGATCTGAAAGATCCATAGTTTAAAATGTGTAGTTACTTATGCTGGAAGATATTCCTAAAATTTCTTACTCTCCAAAGTGACCAAGATCATAAGATTGTTTTTCTCAACTGTTAAACTTTTTAATAATGCCACCAGTCTCATTTTTTGAACTGTAATTATAATCACTATGGAAACTCAGATTTGTGAGTCAGTTTTTCAGATTCAAAGGGCTTATTTCATCTAATTCAGGTAAATAGGATGAGATTAACATCACTCCTGAATAACAAACATGGCTTTGTGTTTTTTGTTTGCTATCACAGAAGTATCTAGTATTTTTTTATTTTTCTGTTTCAGCTATTTCAGTAACCTAATATTAAAAAGAAATAACAAAAAACTGCCTAAAACTATCCAGATGGTTCTTCTGAACAAGAGAAAAACAAAGTCACAATATATTGGTATGCAGACCTTTATAAAAACATTGAATAATAGTCAAATTATTTTGAGAGACAGATTACTGAGGTGAAAAGATATTTTCCATATGTTGAGCTCTGTTTCTTCTGTTCTTGCCTTTCCCTCTTCCCTTTCCTGTTCCTAATTCCTATTTTGAAGAGAAGAACCAAATGAGATTGCTTTACTGTTGCTATTTTTATCACTGTGGCAATCCCTATCACTTTTACTTCAATTTTTCTTTATTCACAAGTCTGAGGACCCAGAATGTGACGTAAAAACATCATACATAGACTTTTCTGCTTTTTTAAAAACTGAGCTGTAAATTATTTAGTTATGTCTTGGTACAATCCCGTAATATTATCCATATAATCTTGTCAAGTGATTTCCCGAACTTCTTCTTTGAGACATTTTTATTCTAGAAGTTATTAATTATGTAATCCAAAAACACTGCAGAAATTGAACCTTCCTAACTATTGTAAGGGTGAGATAGTTTCTCTACATCACTTGTATCAAAATGTATCTGCTTAATAGCAGAAATTATCTCACCCTGAAAGTCCACATCAATAATGCTTCTCTTAAAAAAATAAGTTGACATTTAAAACTCAGTCTCTATACTTAAGTTTGAATTAAGTAAATGAGAATTCAGATGTATCAATTTTGTGTATTGGAACATGGGGAAGCTGTTTTAAGGAGAAGTTAACAGAAACATGCACTGCATGTAGCCAGCAATGGACAAGCAGATTAGGAAAAGAAATGAAAGAGATGACTCAAGATTCCCTTTTCTTCATGTTTGGTTTGCTTGGGAGCTTGGGGAAATGTGTGTGTGCATGTGTCTGTAGGGTCTCTCTTTCCTCCTTTAACCTTAAGGTGCTGCCCCTCCTTTCCCTGGAATTGCATGGCTGTTGAACTGAATAGGAAATCCTGCAAGCCCAATAAAACAACACTTTGTTAAGTACAGCTCAGAGAATTGGCAGATTTTAAAGATTTTCTTTTCTGACATCTCTTGATGTCACCCTGAACCTCTAATGAATTTTTTCTATAATACTTTTAACTAACCTTTTGAATGAAGATAAAAGATATGAAATTGGTATAAAACTTCTCTCAAAGGCATCCTCAAATTCAGTTTGCTGCAACTGCATGTATTTTTTTCCTAAACCTATTATTCTCCATTGAAAATTTGATTCAATTTTTATGCCACTACTTAGAAGATGCATAGTAGGCTTCCATTTATCTCACATTTTTCCTAGGCTTAAATAATTGTGATTATGTAAGAACAAAGATATAGTGATAATACATCCATTAAATTCTGTATTTTTAATCAAGCATTGTCTGGTTGTTACAGATTTCAAAAATAGAAAACTAAAAGGAGAAAAAATTAATTGATTGAAGTGTCCATGCATTAGTTAGTGTAGATAGTCTCCAAAATTAGAGAATTATTTTAATGTTTTAGTTAACAGAGATAATTACTCAACTTTGTTATGGAAACAAGGTCTATTAAAAGAAATGGAGAAGTGACACAAAGTGTTCCCATTGCCAGTCAAGCATCCCTTCCATAGGTTTAAAAAAACTGTTCATATTTTTAAGATGCAGTTTCAATACAGAAATGTGGAAAATGACAGGAAAGCATGCTTAAGAAATTTTATTTTACAAGTTCAAAATCCTGTCTTGCAGAAAGATGGATTTTGCTTGTGTTTCTATAGATTATTAAAAAAAAAATGCCCCTTACGTGAACTTCTGTCTGAGGAAGGCTTGTTTAACTTACTCATATACCTAGAACTGTACAGTTACCTTCCTTACCCCCTATCTTACATAATATGAGGAAAAATGAAAATATGTGTTTCACAGTCTATGTTCTCTGACAGAAAAAAAAAAAAAAAGGCATTTTCTCTTCTAGTTAAAGTAGTTAATTTATTCTTTCTTTTCATATTTTTTTTTAATCTGTGACTTCTCCAGATAAAGAGATTTAGACTTTTTCTCTACTATCATGTACAGAATCTAGAATATAATTTTTCAACATTTTTAATGGAAAGTACATTAATAATTTAACTATATTTTCTGATTCCTGTAAGAAAATCATCAGAAATGTAAATCGATCATCAATGTTCAAATCAATGTACAGAGACTGTTCTCATACTGAGCACCAAATTTTCCTGTGAGCCTCATTTTTTTAGTGATAAGATATCTGCATCTTATAAGATCTGATTTCTCCATCAGATCTTAGAGTTGGGTTTTTTTATGATGAAAACGGGGAAGATTTCAAGACTGTTTTGAGTGCCTGGGGCATAAAGAAAGAAATGTAATTTTAGCTAGGGCTTGAGTCCAAGATGCTCACAGCAACTTACTATAGCAGAAGGGGATTTGTAGTAATGTGAGTTCATAATTATATGGTCTGAAACACACAGGCAGGAGTCAGAAAACTTTGAAGTTCGAGCCAATTCCATGCTTAACATTTGCTGGGCTTTTTATCTTCATGCAACAATGATCTTTTTACTAATACCTGCTTTTAATCCAACCAGTGACATTGTTTTCAAGTGTCACTGCTGCCTCATGAGCTTCTTTAAACATGCATTCAGGCAAGGTGAACGCTCCAATGTGTGAAAAATAAGCTAAAGTATAAAGCTTTTCAGCAGTCATAGAATTAAGAACGGATGTTAAAGATTATCTAGTTCCAACCCTCCTGCTATGGGCAGAGACAACTTCCTCTAGACCAGGAAACCTGTGCCAGTGTCTCACCACCCTGACAGTGAAGATTTTCTTCCTAAAATTTGATCTCTTTCAATTTGAACCCATTTCCCCTTGTCCTATCACTACATGCCCCTGTAAAAAGCATCTGTAAGGGGTCTTGCATCTGTAAGGCCCCTTTAGGCACTGGAAAGTTCCATAAGGTCACCCCAAAGAACTCAGTTCTCTCAGCCATCTCACAGCAGAGATTCTCCATCCCTCTGATCATCTTTGTGGACTCCTCTGGGACACTCCAGCAGGGCTGTGTCCCTCCTGTGCTCACAATCCAAGAACTGAATGCACTACTCTGTGCAGGGGTTCAGTACATTGTGATTAAAACCACTTGGACTGTAAGTAAACATTCTTCATGTTCTGAGGTTGGAAGAAAAAAACTTTGTTTTGCAGTTCAGCCTGGCATCTAGATAGTGTAATCAATTCATTGAGATGATTTTCCAGCATTGCAGTGTAGAACTATGAAAGGTACTTCCAAGGATTATAGCTGATGTAAGCTTGCAGTTATTTTGTCTGAGATCAAGAGACAATTGACAGTACACTATCTGGGTCTTTGATGATTTTCTCAAAATTAATTACTTCCTTTTTAATAAAAAAAGGTAAACATGGTCATCAATCTGCTATGAAAGAAATACTGTGTTGAGGTGCTCATCTACTGAATGAAAAGCGCATTATAACTTTATTTATTTTGTTTGTGATGCTTTTATTATGCAAATATTACACCATTATATTTCTTTAAAATATACTCACATTTAAAGCAAGGATTTTACTTTTCTTCCTTAGCTGTTAAAAAATTTCTTAAGGTTCCTTTTCTGGTAGGCACTCTGTAAAGACAGCATGTTACGCTGAGGCAGCAGAGATTAGACTAAATGAGAACACACTTGCCATAAATTTAACAGGGTTCATTTTCTAAAGCGACTGCTTTATGCATCTGCAAATGGAAAGAAATAGAGCAGCAAGCTCCTAATTTTTCCTATACATATAAAAACTGAAATAGTGAATGTCTTGATCTAAATCTTCAAAGAAATGCTATTTTTATTAGGTGTAGAACAGAGTACAATGCTCAAAAAAGAGGGAGATGATGGAGGATTTTTGTGTTTTGTGCCTTCAGTAAAAGAATAACTGTTTGATTTTTACCTCTCCACCACATTTTTCTAAATATTAGAGTGCAAATCACTGGATTGTAGTGTTCTGTAAACTTCTCCATTAGTGATTGTGTGAGGGTAAAGCATTCCATAAGTTTCAGTAGTGCATGTAAAATCTGTTTCTGCAGCACGTTTATTCCAGATTCGATACATTTCCACTTCAAGTCACTAATAATAATTCTACTGACTGGAATGCAACAGGATCACTAGATTGCATATCAATTGCTGTTAGCCCATAAGGTGATTATATAGGAATAGCCTTTCTAGCAATTGACTTTTAAAACTATCCCAGATGGGTGTGTACTTGAAAGTACAAAAAAATTGTCTTTCTGCACGTTTTCTGCTTATAAGTCAGTTTTTGTGGGTATTGAACAGAGTAATAAAAATATAGTGCGTGGTCATGAATACTTACTGTAAACTTAACTCTTCAGAATTCTTTTTGTCAGAAAGTGATATATGCCATGAGTTTGAAGCTTTTGTTATTCAAACTAAGAGAAACTACTCTTTTCCTATAGTAACATAAAAATATAATAAAATCAGGCTAATCAAAAGCTACATGTCAAGATAGGTCTTGGACAAAATGAAAAGAAGGAAATAGCAGGGGAATAAAGAAGCTATTAATGCATCCAAAAGATATGTAAGATAACTGTCTTGCACAAGGAAGTTAAGTACTCATGTGCAAAAGAGATGTCAGAGAGTAATGACACTTCAAAAAGCAATAAAATAATATCTGATTGTAAATATTAAAATGAATGCATTTTCAGGCCAGATAAAATAACTTTTTACTTTTTTTTCTAGAAATAATAATTAAATATTTGGGGAGCCTTGAGATGGCACTAGATTTTTCCATTTATTTAATAGAAACTTTCTGCATGGTATGTTAGATTTTTAATACAATTTTTCAACATAAAATCAGAAAGCATTTTCATAATTGTATCTTCATAACATCTTTCAAATCTGCACGTGGTCTTTCATGATAAAATTCCATATGTCTTTTCTCCCTCTTTTAAGTGCAATCTAATGTAGGGGTATAATACCTTGTATAGAATATAGATAATAACTAGCAAAAATAGTGATTCAGCATTGTGTGAAAATAAAATTTGGGTTGGTAATTTGTTACCTTTTATTCTGACATTAATATATGTTAATTTCACCCTAGTGACTATCTGACTATCACACGGAGCAATATTTAGTGCTTTTTTACCCATTAACTATGAGTCACATATAGAAGTCTTCTGCCAGGAAAATTGGCTGAATAAAAGGAAACCAATATTATTAGAGGATGTTTGTGTGCACATAAATGATGTATGTATATTCTTGAACAAATTGGTGTTGCAGATTTGTATTACTAGAAACTGGAATGTGTGACTTTCAAGGAAAATGTTATTTATGCATATTTTACTGTGTGCACTAACTTTATTCTGGCTTTGTATATTTATTGCATCTTATTTGTATATAATATTAGTGTGTTCACCTAGAAAATAGAAGTGAACAAGCTAGGTGCCTAATATTGCAGTCTTAATATATTGTACTCCAAAGCTATAGAAAGCAATATGTATGCAATCTATTTCTTTTACAAAATCTATACTATTTTATTTTCTTTTTTATAAAAAAGTGGAATATTTTAATTAATTGTGCAGAAGTAGTTTCATGTGACCTTTTATGTTTTGCTTGAATATTTGGACTGAGTTTAATAGCTCTGGAAGAGAAAATTGGTAATGAAAATACCTGACTGTACTTTTTTGCCAGAGCCAAAAATGAGAGAGGAAGGGTAGAGCAGGGAATCAGCTGTAAGGTAAAATGCCAAGAGGACCTGTGTGTCAGGGTTTTCCAAGATCTGTGGGCACTAGAAATGCATTCAGATCTTTCAGTGTTTTGGTTTCAGTGTCAGCTTGGGCTAGGAGGAAGATCTTCCAACACAGAGCATGGGGTGTGGAAGTCCACACTGCTGCACTACAGGGTGTGACAAAATAAAATGGCAAATTTTTCTATGTCTAGAATTTTCATTTTAGAGATTTGTCTGAGCATGACTTCATTACAGAGATCCTAAATATCATATGTCAAGGCTTTTAAGTCACTGAGTCCTCTGTAGCTTCCAGGTTCTGGGTTTTTTTCATTAGGAAGTCTCCTGTCTCTGTGAGTTGCAGAGTTTTGTGGCATCATGGAAATGATTTTAGTCAATCACTTCTTTTCTCTATATCAGTTGCCCCAAATGATGTACTGACCTGTAAGCAATTGAAATGTTCATGGTCAAGCAAAAAGAAAACCTGATCTCAGTTTTCTGTCTTTGCAACTGACAATTTAATTACACACCATTCCAAGTTTCCTGGAAGGACCCTACTATTTCCTGTGGAAAGACCTGGCTCTCATTGCTGCCAACAGGTTCTGTCTGTTCAGCAGAGTGTTGTAAATAGAAACTTCTGGTATTCTCCCCTTACCCAAATAAACTCACACAAACTAAAACTGCTTAAATTACCATATCCTAATGTCTGTAGAAATAGTAATATGAAAGTGTAAACATTTCCCTCAGTCTTTGATATGACTTTTGATGCAGAAAAAGATGACTCATTTCACTAAATGTTTGGACTTTCATTTGCCTCTGTCTCACTAAACCAGACATTATGTGATTTTGTTCAGCCTAAGTAGACCTTTCATTTAAAAGAATATTGAGAGTTGGATCCTTATTTGCAATGAAATAAAAGAGGGAACATCAAATTACTCTTTCCAGTTATAATAGCATGTGCATACCATTTCAGGCCCCATGGCTTAACTGACAGCATTGGTGCACCCTGGGGAGGCTGGCACATCTTGGGAATGTGCTCCAGGAATTGGGGAACATGCTTGACTAGAAGGGACTATTCCTGCAAGGTTAGTGATCTTTTCAGGGGAAGATGAACATACCAGGTTTTTTATATGTAGATTTAAAAATAGGTAAATGGCTTCAATAACTGTTATAAGAAATTTAAAACTTTTCTTAACCTGTGAAAGAAGAAATAGTTTTCTAATATACTGTATTCCTTTACTCTCATCTTTAGCTAATTGATGCTTAGATTCTGAATTACAAATAAAATTCAACTTTTTTTTCAAGATGATTCCAAAGTTTTTCTTTTCAAATTTGCAACTCTTCAGACACCACAGATTTATAGTATATGGAACATGTATTCTTGAAGTAGATGATGCTTACTTTGGTGTTGTGGCTTTGAGTCTTTGCTCTGATAATGCAGCATTCAAAGAGGTGAAAATAGCCAAGAGCTATTTACAAAGTATGCAATGCTGTATACTTCAATTGAAAAGAATATTCCCCTTTCATTAAATGGATACCAAACCTAAATGAAATAACTCTGTGAGGACATCTCATTTTAAAGTAGTGCTAAAGCAGCAATAAATATTACATTATTAAGTCAATGACCTTATTTTCCTCACTTACTGTACTTTGATTTGTGTCTATGGACATTCTTGGATTTAATAGTTTGGCTTCTTTTGCATGAAACTAAATCCAAATCTCCAGTCATGATTTTGTCTTCAGTCTGTGAACCTAGAATAAAACAGCCTAAAGTAAAACCTGGAAAAATGTATATCATAGAGATAAGGTGCACAACACAAGCTCTTTTGCTGTCCACATCAATTTCAGTGGTACATATGGATGTATACTAAACATTATATTTATTTACTATAGCATTTAGAAACCAGGAATTTGTGATTTCAAGAGGGCTTGGCTTACATTGTGTTTTCTGTTTTCTTTAACGAATGAAACTAGCAATTTGCTAATATCTGTATACTTTTGCTTTTATAATTAAATCTGTTCCTGTCCACACAAGCAGTAAAGGAGTAAATGCAATTATTGCATTAGTTAGATATTATTAAGGCAAGTCTCTGATGTATTATCGACAGTCCACGAGGTCTTCGGAACTTATGAATTCTTAAATTAGTTTTAGTTATTAGATAAAATGATGAAGCAAACATTCCATAATATGCTTACAGTCTTTGGAGAGCAGATTCAGCATAAAAGCTTGGATTGGAAACACTGAAATTACTATTTCATTGAATAACTTTTTTGGGTATGCTTGAACATAAATATCACATAGATTTCTATATATCTGTAGTCAAATCTTCTTTTATATACTTTTATATATATATATAAAAGTAAATTTACAGCCCAGAGTCATACCTTCCATTTTAAACTACTGCAGCCACTAAATCTCTCCCTTCTATTTTTTATGGCTCTCATCTTCTGTAAACATGTATATGCACAATTGAACAAGACTGTTGGGTGCCCAGAAACTTGAATGGGCTGTAAGATGTATGGAACTTTAATGAGTCTCTTTGTCATCCTTGTGGCTGTTTAGGCAGGTTTCAAAGTGGTACATATTCCCACTGCCCAACTCTTGGTAATGGAACTTTAGTCTAATGTAATTTCAGTCTCTCTGCAGAGAATGGAAAACCAGAATCACTTCCCCGATCAAAACAGAAACGTTTCTTAATTCAGGCACCTAGTTCAGGATGATAAGCCATGTCCCCTCCCACCCCCAACGTGAAACGTCCTAGAACCTGAAAGAAGGAATAACAAGTTTACAGAAGATACATAGGAGCAGTTAGAGAGCTAATAAAGCTGCTTTCATTATTGATTTCACTTACTGTTGTGGTTCACCAATCATTGCCATTTTAAATTTTTAAGCAACTCTGTTGTGAAGAAAATAGAGGCGCATGTCAAGATGAATTCTTGCCTCTAATGATTTTCACTCTGAAGAAAGAGACAAGGGTATGTAAAAGCAGCAGCTGATCTTCTATCCAAAATACAGGTCCCAATGTGCCTGAAGGTTTGCTCTTATTTTCATGGAAGGAACAATTTTTAACAAAAATGAGGAAAAAACCCCAATGTTAACACTAATAGGAGAATCAATAGCACAGGATTTTTTGATCTGACAAAACTTTTAATCCAGTGTAACTGAAAACATATTTGTGAAGTTGTAAACATTTCAGAAAATGGCTTTGCTCTGTGCATGACAGTACAGCAGTACTTTAAAATAACAGGTTTTTAGCTGAAAATACTGTATAGTATTAGCTTTACCTTCTAGAATTTACTGAAATACCAGAAAGGGGGATTATATGCCTTCAGTTTACAGACTTCAGTCCATTCTAAACTGTATTAGCAGTAGTACTGTACTACATTAAAAGTTCACCTGAATGAAAATGCAGTGCCTGGGAAGCCACAGACTTCACATTTTGTACAGCCACCAGCAGCAGTTCTCCCTTTGGTGCTCTGGCTTCTCCCCCTGATTTTCTCCAGGTAAATGAAAACCTGTGCACATGAATCTGCTTCAGCATACCAAGTCCAGAGACAGCTGTCTTTTTCCCAGACTGTTTTCCTTCCACTTTACAATAAATAATGTTGTTCTTATGACCTGTTGATGTTCAATTCCATCTTAGAGTTAGTTAAAGGAGAACAGCAATTGCTTTCTGATGGTGAATACTTAAGTGGCTTAATATTGTTTTATATAGCCATTTCTTCTTTTCTCATGAAATCTGAACCAAAGGTTTCCTTGCAGAATAGCAGAGCTGGAAACTGGGACAGTGCTGGCACACACCATGCTGGGATGCAGTTTTTCTTATTTAGTCATCTGCTACTGGCCACTCTGGGGAGAAAACTGGGCTTGATGAGATTCTGATCTGACAGGAGCCATTTCTGTGTTTTTTTACACCTTCAGAATATGTGTCAAGTACAGTCTGAGCAGCTCTTTCATGAAACAAAAGTCCAGAAATACATAATAAAATTCTGCAGAAAAAAAATCAATAATTTCTTACTTCTTTCTGTTTCTTCATGAACCTTACGACTGTTCAGAATGCAAAATGCTTAACCATTCTGGAGCTCAGTGATGTCTGCAGCACACTGGCTGCTAGTGGCAGTTTGTAAATTGTATCTGCTCTTTGTTGCGAGGGTCGATTAGTATTATGGAGAAGAGGAAAGAGTCAAACTTCTATAAATTGTATAGAAATGTTAATCGTAAACCTAAAAATAAATAGTTTAGCATCTTGAAATGATAGCTGTTACTTCCTCTCGGGAGTCACTACAAATCTTCGCATATTTTCAGTGCAGAGATATTAAAAGATATAAAGCTGTTCTTTCAAATATGTATTCAAATACAAATATGTATTTTAAAGCAGAGATTTTAATTACTGTAACCATACAGGTTTTTTGTCCCATCTAAATGCTAGAGAATTCTAATCATTTATAGGCAACATGCATTTCATAATACTTATCTCCTAAGAGAAAATCCTGAGGTTTCTCTGAGGAAAGTATTTTTCTCGATTTGTAGGGCTTTACAAATCCCACACAGAGTCCAATAGAAGCCTTGCAATGCCAAGTTGGCAGAGGCTGCAGCATTAGCTACAAGAAGGCTTAAGAAAGAGACTGTCAACATTTCCTCCTACAGACCCTAAATAGCTATGGGACATGAACGGAGCTTTGTATAAAAATGTGCTCTTGTCCAGCAAGTAAAGAAAATCAATTCTGAATTCATGCTATGGCGTATCATGACAGTGCCTCCACTCCTCTTCACTAGGTTTTTTTTTCTCTGTAGAATTGCAGCAGAATATAGTCTTAGCCTGCCCTTTTTTAATGTTCATAATTTCAGTCGAACTAAGTGGTTTCTGGTAGAAAGAAGACAAGGATTAGCTTTTGAAAGAATAATATCTCTCATTCTCTCTTCTTTCCTCTATCATAAATAAAGAGAAAGACTGAAAAAAATGCAGGTAGTTAGGAACAGTGAAGTACATTAAGATTAGAAAGCATTGGATCATGATTCCACTTCATAATTTGATTTTAGGAATAACTCAAATTCAAAGTCTGTGACATGGGCAAAAATGCTGCTGCTTCTGCCCCGACGGACATAAATCCATGTATCTGTGCTGCTTTCTTTTTTCTCTTTTAGCAGTCATATCTCTTTGTGATGAATGCCTTTGTTTTCTTCCACCTGTCCAGTAGACTGGTTGTTATATATTGCCGTGGAACATCATCTCATTTTAAATAGAATTCAAGATTTTCATCTTTGAAAACAAGCCAGTACAATGTCACTATGTGAAATTAGACATTCAGTCTTTCCTATGACAACTCCCAGTGAAACAGATATACACAAGGCATTGTTTTGTTAATTTCTCACATTTTATAAAATACAACAGCTACCTGAGAGTAAACAGTTTTTATGAAATGAAACCTCAAATATTACTTTGGTAGTTGCTGAACTGTTAAACAAAACATAGAGAACAATTAAACAAGGACTGATTTTTTTGGCTCTGTGTAAGAACACATATTTGAACAATGTAAGTCTCCTTCTGCCATGGTATTTCAACTGTCATTTAAACACAAATATTTAATTTCTAGCAGAAAAAGATTCTTTTTTTTTTTCTTCCCACTACAGAGGAAGAGCTCTTACAAGTTCTAGCTCAATATGGATGCACTTGTTTCATGTGCTTATTTGTTCTCACAGAATTATCTAAATTTTGTGTCAGAAGGATATTTATCTGGGAACCCACCATTTGCATTTGTATTGAGTTAATTTTATGCATGGTTTATGTTCTTCTACTTATGAGAATAAAGCTTTTTAAAAAATAATTTTTGAAGGCATTTTTTGAAATGATAGTGATATATTGCAGCAAGATAACTTTTCTGAAATCAAGCTTCTCTTATGAACTTCTGATGTGATATTTCAAAATCAACTTTTTCTTTAGACTTAAAATGGTAAATCGAATCTCTGTCTTCTTCATGAGGAAGAAAAAGGCCCTGGGGAGTTTACTCTTGACCTTTCAAACTCCAAATGCTTACATTTTTTAGGACTTCTGAAGGTAAACAGAAAAAAAAAAACAAAACAAAACAAAAAACACCAACATTTCTTGCCCCTCAAAAGAGTACATTTTCCCAGCTCTTTCACAACTCAGCTATTACATCAGTAATTTTCAGCAGGTTTTTTTCCATATTCTGGAAATAATTTGTTCTTGGGTCTTTTTACTTTCTGTTCATTTCACTTAGGCTTTCATACTCATAACTGATTTTAATAGCTATTGCAATCTGTATAATTTCACTTTTCTTTTTGACACCTCTTCTTAAAGACATTTCATTAGTCCTTACTGCACTTAAGATCAATTGGCTGGTGCTGGTATTTATTTTGGGGACTCTGTTACACTGAATGTCTGAGACAGGGAAACTGTTCTGGAATAAGTTATCTGTCTTTAGGTGTCTACATGAGTAACCACAGCTCTGCCGTGTGTTCAAAATTTCGTTATCATAAATGGGCACCTGCCAAATTAAATATTTTAAGAGCAATTGCTCTCCTCCTGAAGTGGTCACGTTGAGCAGTAAAATGAATCTCTTGCCTCAGACCAATGCCTGTATTGGCCAGGGGTAGTATTTTCATGTGAGCACCTACTGACACTTGGGGTGTGCTGGGGTAGCTGAGACACCTGATGCTGCTGTAGGGCACAGCCTGCAGAGACCTGCACCTCTCTGGGGGGGTGTGGATCAGGGATGCCTTTCATCTGGAAATTTATGCATCTGCTTAGGCTGCTGTGATACCTTGGAAGGCTGACCTGAAACAGAGACTGGACAGAGCTCGAGAATAAAGTAGGTATTTATTGAAAGGCCTCCAGGATTCACCTTGGGCAGGACAGAGCCTGACCAGGGCTACACCCAAGGTGGACTAAGAATGGTCACAAAATGGATGACCAGTCACAAGGTCTTACACTTCTATAAGTTTTGGTCCATTTGCATATTGGGGTTTAATTGTCCAATTACAGCTTTGGGTTGTGAGGTCTCATCCTTCTTGTTTTCTCTCTTCAGTGCACCCTTGTTTGTGCTTTGGGGCCTGTCCTTGGTCTTCAGCCGGAAAAGGATTTGTTTTGTCGACCCACTCTGTGAAGAGAGCTCACTAGCACTTAATATGAGGCTCAGAACTACACTCCTAGGCAGCACAGAGTCTGAAAATATGAAAGCTGAAGCTTAAGGCATCAGCTGAACCAGGCCTCTGTGTAGGATTTGCTGGCTACCAGAGCAGTACTTGACACACTGCTTAATATCACTGCCTTATAAATCTGTTTAAAGGTTTTACTATTTTGAGGTAGAAGCTTCTCTTGTTGAACAAGTTTATTCTTCTCCAAGTGAAAGAAGTTTGTGACTTTAGAGTTTTATGAGTACTTAAGAGAATCATGTGCTGAAGCATCTGTAAATGTTGGTTTCTTATGTTTGCATGGGTTTATATTCCCAACTTCATGTTCAAACTGAGGGGCTGACTTTTATCCTATTTAGTTTTTCTTTTAGCACAAGCATTGAGATACTTGTCTAGCTCTAGAATACCTTGTACTTTATTTTGCTCT
Source organism: Sinosuthora webbiana (assembly GCA_013397395.1). Taxonomy (NCBI): domain Eukaryota; kingdom Metazoa; phylum Chordata; class Aves; order Passeriformes; family Sylviidae; genus Sinosuthora; species Sinosuthora webbiana. The sequence goes on from VXBN01006998.1 coordinate 144,232, forward strand.
TTATTTATTTCTAAAGATAAGATGATAAATTACTAACAAAGCCAAGTAAATAAAACAGCTGAAAACTTTTCTAATGGATACAGAAAGAAATATCTGATTTTATTACAGTTAGAATGAAGTCAGGTGGTGTTTTTTGAGTTTTTATAAAGATAATAAGAACTTTTGTAAATGTTATTTCAAAAGAAATACAAGATTTATAATGTTATCAGATAAATTCACTTTTTTCCTAGGATGTGCATCGTCTTGAATTGCTGGATTGCCAGTTCGTCTACTGTGTTGTCAGAAATTGCAAAAACATAATCTTATCAGCAGAGATTGTTTCAGTTGCATTTGCTTTCAGTTAATAAGAACATATTATGTGTGGGTTTGTCTGTGTGGGTTTGTCCCCACATCAGATTGTAAATGAAGAATGACAGAGGATAAAAGGCATTTAGTTTTATCATTTTTAAACCAAAATAAAGCTGTCTGATGGGCGACAATAAAATATCACACAACTGCCAACGTAACTAATTAGTAGGATTTACAGGGTTTGATACATTCAGCAGTATGACTTGTGTTTCTGGCTAAAAATGAATGCTAATTATCTGTGTATTCTTAAAATATAGATACTGCATTGTCAAAAACTGTTATAAATGTAAACGCTCCTTTGTGCAAAATCTTGAAGGACAAATAAATACAGCTATAATTCCCAAATAAGTAATTATGTTCTCACTTATGTGGGCAGAAAACTTGTTCCAAATCAAAGTTCTATTCAAATCAAAGCTATTTTCATGTGTTTATTTTCACATGAGTTTCTTGATCAGGTTTGGAAGATTTTGTACTGATCTTGCTTTCTGTTTCAAAAGAGGATAAGTCAGGTGAAGTCAAGTAAATAAACTTGGAAACAGGATGGAAACAGGTGGACATTTGACTTCAATGTTCTTTGAGAATTCTCTATCTGATTATATCTTGTATTTACTTGTTTACCAAACTTAAGTCCAGCTCTTCTCCTACTGAAATTGGTATCAATTTCTTCATTTATTGTGCTGGTTATGAGTGTCACATTCCATTTTTCTGGTAATAACTCCCTTGAAAATTAACCAATACCTTTTGTTTTCTACAAAAAGGAAATTAGCCAAGGAATAATTACTTTTTTTTTTTTTAAAAGTGAACACAAGCATGTTTTTAACTGCACATAATAATCATACAGAAAGTATATACATAAGACTATGTATGATAGTATTACATTTTTTCCTTTGACAAAATAATGCATTTCAATACTTGGTGTAGTACTTAAGCTTTCTAATTTTCTGGAACACGAGTCATGGGAGACAGGCAAATGCTAATTCAAAGATACAATTATGTATCTGATATCTAATCACTCAAAATAAAAACTCCCCTTAAGAAGAAAATTGAAAGATTTAGGAGAAAGTGATTGAATAGGAAGCTGTTCTGATAGAAATAGAGAGGAAAAAGAGACTCACTTCAAGTTTAGTCTTTCCTCAGAATTTACATCTCTTGAGGCAAAGAATAAAGGAGAATCAAATTCCAGCTGGATTCACCTGTTGCTCAAACAGTCCTTATTGGTAAATTTTAAGTATATCCACTGGTATTTTAGCACCAAAATATTCTCGAGCTTTGAGATATTGATAGATGTTTGAGAATGACATTTGTCATATGGCAGTACTTAAGAAATAAGTAATCTGAACTTCTCTGAGTCCAGGTTGGTCTGTCTTTAAACTTCATGTAACTTTTGAGGACAATAATCCAAAGACCACTCAAGGTGGAAAAAGGAAGAGCTGACAAGATCTTATTGCAATGTTTTGGCAATGTGTTGATATTGGAGAGTAAACGGTAGTTGAGAGACAAAGATTGGTAAAAATTGAAGAATCTTAAAGTCCAACTGAAGCTGGGAACTTTATTAAGCAATATGAGGAATAATATTTAGAGGGCAAGGAGGACAAGTCAAGATGGCAAGCCTAAAGAAATTTGGGGAAAAAAGGTATATTGCAAAACTGGAAGACGTTGTATGTAGGAAATCAATCCAATGCAAACTACAGAAGCCTGCATAAGAAACTGAAAAATAAGAGGAGGGAGAGAAAGAACTGATGTAGTAAAGGATTAGGCTTTAGATAGGGTCACAACTGTAACTGCTACCTGTCAATGAATTTGATGCAGCTCCCTGAAAGCTCATTTGTCTATGACAACTTATTACAGACACTTTACTCTGAAAGGAGTAAGGACTCGCAAATAAAAAGTTAGATGTCTAAGAGTTAGACTATTCTTCCTTCCTCTTGCAGAATTCTCTTGATTTGTTGAGATCTTTCACTAAATCAGTAATTCAGTAGTTTTCTTTTATTTTCTAGAATGAAGCTAAATAAATAAATAATAATTAAAAAAATCTGTCCACTAGAAGATGGAGAAAACAACTTTTTTCAACATAACTAGGCAGCAGCAATTGCACCTTGAGTTAGGGGACTTTTAAGAGTAAAAAAGTTATTCAGATAGTGGAAAGACAAAAAAAAACTGAGAAATTGAGTTTAGTAGCAACTGTTGTCTCTGTGAGAAAGACAAGATAATTTCCTTTGGAAAGAAAGATTAAACAAGACTTGGTTACTTTATCAACTGTGGATATTAACTTTTATGGAAAGAATACCAATCACCTACTATGCTTGCTGCTTATCCTAGTACTTCTTTCTGGTATATACTTGGTACTGAGTTATTGCACATGCTGCACTTAGTTCCCTAAAGTCTGATCTATATAGTTTCAAAGCTGTGTTTTTAAGTAGAATTTTGATTAAACAATAATCAAAATTGGTTATTGTTGATCTCTTTTTCTTGGAAGAACAAAGATGAGTCATTCATTTCAGAGTCGTGTCCACACCTTCTTATTATCTGGTGAAAAATTCTCATGTTGCCGGTCATGTGTAAATACAGCCAGAACATAGTGAAGTATTTTGTGACATATGTCATTTGAAATGCATGTCCTTTTTAAAAAGATATATTTCTGTATGGTTATGTTTTCACTGTAAAGTTAATTAATGTGCTTAAGGATAATCAAGATATATCAATCTGCGAGTGTCGTAAGGAATCTAATAAGTACTGAATCTAATAAGTACTGGTTGGCTGTCTTTTTTAAGATCAATTTGAACCTAGGCATGGAGATTTTGTAAAACACATTTTGCAAAACATTGGAAAAGCATCCATGTAATATATGTTGGCAGAGGAAATTGACATTTTTGAGTGAAATTAAACCAAATATTTTCATTCTTCACAGTCTAACTCTAGTGACTCATGTCACTTCTTTTATCCTCCTTATTTATTCTAAAGTTAGTGTTTTATACAGAGGATGTTGTGCTTCTGATCCCAGCTTTTGATCCTGGTAAGTACTGTATCCATTCATAGAATCTAGTAATTTTTTTTTTCTGAGGTTCTTATGATGTTTGCTGCATTCTTTGTCTTCAGAGTTGCCAGAACTGGAAAACATAGTACACAACTGAATTACGAGTTTCCCTCATATTACTAAATTACACTATTGCATCCCCTCTGGTAGGCCTGTTACCTGGCTTAGGAGGTTATTCTTTATGCATCCCAGGAATCTCCTGGAGTGCCTGCAGCTCACTGAGCTGCTTGTCCAGCAGATGTTGAGGTGGTTGAAGTCCCCCAGCAGGACAAGACCCTGTGGCTGGAGCAAGAAGGCTTTGGCAACAGGCTCCCATTGATGGAGGAACCTGCAGCAGACTCCAAACACTGGTTTCCCTGTGTTGCCTTGGTCTCTGAGTCTTATCCATTAGTTTTCAACCTGTTCATGACTATTCCTCAGAGTGTGCTTCTGTCTTGATGTAGAGTGAAATTCCAGTATTTTGAGAGGTCTAATATATCTATAGTCTAAAGTATATCTAGAATAAATGTATGGAAGACAAACATTTAACACAACATTGATCTGTAACATTCTTTTCACAGTTTTTGAAAGTGAGAAACTACACGTAGAGAAAAGAAATCTTTGGAGAACTACCCTTGAGTGCAATAGGGGTTTTCTTCTTTATATATAGAGTATTACTTCAAAAATTAGGTACAATTCCCTAGGTCCCACAGGCATGGGTCAGTTCCAGCGGTTATATGGATACTGACTTTGCTGTCAGCATGTGAAGGGAGGAGCTGGGTGTAACCTGCTCTCCCTGCTCTGTGCTCAGGTGAAGATAAAGTGTGAGCAGAGAGGGCACCAGCAACTGCATTCACCTAATTAAATGAATCATTCTCTCTAGAGCAATGGACTGGAGGAAAATTACAACATAAACCTTTTTGTAGCCTTGTCCCTAAATACATGGCTGGGCAATTACAGATTTTTGCCACTGTCATGGATATTTTTCATCTGATTTTAAAGTTAGGATGATAGGCATGCTATTGACTTTCCTTTCAAAATGTAATATGTGTTAAATTATATGTAATTGTTTGGAATATATGGTAAAGTTATTGCAAAGAAAAAATTGAGCCTTTGGTGATTGCCCAAAGAGCCATTGCTGCTTTCCATTGCAAAGAAGTTTTGATATCAAATAGATTGCAATGCAATTAAAATATTTCTGAAAGAAAATTCATTTCATCTATTGTAAAGCCTGCTTACACAAGAAAGGACTTGACTGAAATAATTTTATAGTCCTGTAGTTACTGATCCTGGCTGTACTGATCCAGAGAATTGTTGGCTTTCAATTACTTCAGCAGGAGGTAAATGCACTCATGATTTTAAGAGCAGGACATTTGCCAAATGTCATAAGTATATAAAGGAGATCTACTGTATCTGGAAGCACAAGTTTTTATTGCCAGTCACTTTACCACCTGGACTATTCTAACAGAAAACATGTTCATCCATATAGAAAACTCTATGCAGAAAGCTGAAAACTCTGATATAGTGAATGGAAAAAATCTCCTGTGAATTGAATTATTTGTAAGTTAGTTTTCCTTTCTAAGTTATTCCCCTCATTTTAGTTACCCCAAAGTTTTTATGTGTATTTTTTCTTCACCTTGTTATTGCTAGCAGAGCAATAGGTATATTATGTAGATGTCATTTTCTAGAACAGAAACATTGTTACCTTGGATCCAGACCCATGTCAGTCTCAAACACAGACTGCTTCTGTTGCCCTTGAGATTTTTTTTTAATCATTTACTCAAACTAATATAATTTTCTTCATTGTTAGATTAAGTTCCACCACTTAAAGTTTTTAAGTATTCTAAATAATATTGGAAACTAAAGGAAAGTGTTGCCTGAATATGGCTTTCCCAAATACTGTTTTAACTCTCATCCTACCCAGTCAAAGGAGTATCTAATAAGAATGATTTACCATTTTCCTTGCACATGAAAATAAATAAAAGATGTAGGGAGAGAGATAGCATGAGAGGCAATCAAAACTCTTTTAGAAAAAAAGCCTGTGCCATTTTCACCCCCAAAATGACTATTTTCAGTTTATGTGTTTGGAACAGGGGTATCCTGAATGTACCAGCTCTTCATGAAAATAGTGAGAAAGAAGTAGCCTTTCTCAGCTTTTCTCTTAGACTTTAAAGAATTTCAGAAACTGCAACCACTATTCCTCACGCCTCTGTCTTGTAACAAAGATGGAAATAGCATGACTTCTCATACTTGTATGTTGTTGATTAATAAGCAGGAAATTATGTGTTCTGTCTTGAGAATTCTGTGCTGATTACTCAAAAAGAAAAAGACAGTTCCCTCAGTAACAATGGCAAAGGTCCAATGACTTTGAAATAGTTACTCTTTGATGTTAATTGTCACTGCAAGCAAGTTCAGCAAAAACTGGCCTTTGATAAGAGATTCATTGGATATACCTTACTTTTGTATCCTATTAAAAATAAATTCCTATATCACACCTTTTTCCAATATGTAGCATAACAATTCCAACTATTAAACCAAAACAAAACCACCCCCCAGACAAACAAAAAAGCATAAAAACTCAGATATGTCAGCGTTAGTGTTAGACCAGTGATTTATTTTTGCTCTTCTATGTTTTGCATTAAGGGAAATGATTCATTGCTAATATAAGCCTAAGTGATTTTAACATCTATCCTAGAGGTATTACAGGTGTTTCAGCTTGTTTCATCTATTAGAGCATTTTGTATTTATCTCTCGAGTATCTTCCTTCAAAAGTGATATCTATTGCATTTCTGCATCATATCCAGCATCAATCACTTTGATTAGGGTCTCACTCCACAAACTAAACAGCTTTTCTTCCATGGCAGCTCCATATGTTTGCTGCAGCTGTTACAGTTTCCAGGCAGAATGTGACCGTACTCTGCTCAGAGTTTGTGTCCCTGTCAGAGAGGCAGGAAATTATTCCTCTCTGCTTTGATGTGCCTTGAAGTCGAGTGACTTGAAGTCTGCCCTACAGCCAGACTAGGGTTGCCTACAAATACACACAAAATTGCATCTGCGTTATTTTTTCACAACTATGAGTCCAAGGAGTGCACGCCGCCAAGGCTTGTTCCCACAGCGCTGATTGAATATCAGGTCAAAGGAGTTTCATTGCTGGAGAGGTTCCTCCACAGAGTTTTTGCCCAGATCCAATGGTAGAAGAATACTGGCATAGCTATGAGCATGAATCGTACTGAGATTTATTCATGATTTTATGGTTTCTAACTCAGGAAAATATTTTTCTTTTGTTGATTATTATTTTTTGTCTTGCGCTAAGAGAGTATGTAAAGCTTCAAAATACACTGTACACTGCACTGCAGTACAATATTGGTACAACCACAGTACACTGAACACAGTGCAGAGGATGTACCAGCTGGAGTCCATCTCCGTTTGAAGAAATACTAAATATTTCTGTGAAGGGCACCTTGAAGATCCCCAGCTTACTATGATTTAGTTACATCTAAGATGAAACAGAGAACTCAGGTTATTAGAACACATATGTATGAATGTGACTAAAACTCCATGCCAGTAAGGAGAGACGATTATTTTAAAAATTTTGATCACTGGTTGAGTCTGACAGTTGTCAGCATTGTAAGAACTTTATTCATCCTGAAAACATATGCACTTGTTCAGCAACTAGGTATTGCTGTGTCACTTTTCTTTGCATTTTGTTAGCTGGCTGGAAAAATAAATATGCAATGGATAGTTACTTTTTGGTGACAAAAACCACAATTTGGCATGCCTTAAGTATGCTTTTAATGAAATTTCTAATAGTGCACATGTTCTGATGACAAGTATTTTTAAAAGCCCTGTGAGTCCATAAACTCAGTTTGAAAATTAAGTTCCGACACAGATGAATGAATGTAATGTATTCACTTTACTAGAGGTGTGAAAAATGGCTTCAATATCAGAGTATCTTACTGTTCACAGATCCCCTGTCTCTGTGATTGCACATTGCTACTCTGCTTTTAGCAACTCAGTAGTTGGAGAGGAAGGTTGTTCCTGATGATACCTAGACACTGTTTCTCTGTGTGTTGACACCAGGGTGACTGTAAGTAGTTGAGCTGTCACAGCACAGAATTTTCCTGTTTCCCACCAAGAAAGAAAAGCAGGAAGCACATGCAGAATATCAAACACATGGACCATGACAGCAATGCAGCAACTCTTACAGGAGCTAAGACTGTTTTAAACTATCTCAACGAAAAATCCTTCTCATAGTACTGTCTAAATTTTTAATTGATAGTTGCAGGTCTTTGTCCAATCGTTTTGTTCCCTCCTTCCCAGGAAATATAAAGTTTGGCTGAATATTAAAAAAAAAAAAAAAAAAAAAAAAAAAAGTCTTTTAACACTTCTCTTTCTTCTAATGTTCAGAAAACAGACATCTAAAAGCAACAGAATCAAAAGTATGTGGGTTTTGGTTTTCAATTTCCTCACAAAACTGCTTAGCCTTTTCACTGGAGGCAGAAATTTTCTATCCTATTTCAAACTCAAAATAACTTTTTATTGTTATAGTAAAAAGGCTTTCTAATTTTTTTTCTTTGTTATTGCAAAAGGAATGTTCTTGAATTCTTGGATGGGAAAAATACATTTATTATCCATATGAATACCCTTGTCCAACAAAGCACTTAACTTTGAAGTGTGAATAAAGCCACAGATTTCAGAGAAACTTAAGTGCTGCCCTGAACAAGATTGTAGAAGGAAAATTTTTCATTATTAAATTAGCAGAGGGACATATTTAATTTTGTTCTCTGCTCCTCACACATCTCTTTCCCTAGTCATTAAGTGCTAATGTGAGGGTTCTTGTTGTTTAAGTGTGGAATAGGAAATGAGAGGAATGAAAACACCAGGGAGGGGCAAAAGCCCATCTGGGGAGTCCCAAAGCCCTGGTGCCCAGTGGTGCCCTTGGGTTTCAAGGGGCTCAAGTCCTGTGTTGAGCCCTTCCGCAGTAATTGCAGTCTGGCGGTGTTATTATATGTGAACAGCTAATAAAATTTCTGGTCCCTCAGGAAGATTAAATGCTTGCAGATTTGTGCTGGCTATAAACCAGTTTGTGTTCCGGATCCAAATGCTGGAATTCTAGCTAAAATTATCTCCCCTCTGTAACTGTGACACAAATGACATTAGGAAATCAGTTGTGGTTATTGGCTCAGACCTCAAATGCCAACATTTCGTGGAGCAGATTACTTCTCTATCCCTAATTCAGATTGCAAAGCATTTTTAAAGGAGTAGACAGTGTATATTACTTGTTAGCAGAAAATCAAAGTAGCTGTATGGTAAATGTTTTCAGAATGTAATTAATGGTTATTTTGTGTAGGAATCATGAACAGTGAGAAACATACTGCAGTGTGTATGAATAATTCAGACATCATCAAAAAATCTAAATGTTTTCTGGTAATTTTTGCTAATTAAAAATCAAATTTACCTGTATTTTACTCTGTGTGCTGTTACTTAGGTATGTTTTAATTGTGGTGAGTCAAAATCTAGTCATAGAATCACACTAATGAGGAAAGATTTTCTGCTAGATTTTCTAGAAGGTCAGTAGTCAATGTGGAACTCCTTTATTTGTATTTCATTAAATAAAAAAGCAAAGTTAATTTAAAAGTAAACTTATCCTCATATTACTTGTGCACAAATCACTCATATCTATTCAACAAAGTGCTTTAGTTGCACTTATTTTAAGAAGTAGGGTGTAATTTTGTAGTCAGCAAGGCTCTTTTGAAGCTTTTCAGACCAGAAACAGGGCATGGTACTGCCCCCCACACAACCACTGACTAAAGTAGTTCTTCTTTAGGATCAAATATAAAATATTTTGATTTCTTGTTTTATTGTAAATCTTTGTACAAAGTATTGTACTTTGTAACATAAAATTCGAATGAAGCCAACAAAAATCTAAATTAAGATGGGAACCATGAGGCAGCCTGCTTCCAGATTAGACATCATATGTCCTGGATTCAGGGGTGGTGGTTACCATGAAAACTCCATACGTCTCAAGCACTTAGATCCTGCATCACTTAATACTTGGCAATATTTTATTTCATGTCTTCAAATGAATTCTCTCTCAGTAGCTGTAATGAATCCTTTCCTTTCTGGTAGGGAATTATGATTTCCTAATATTGACTCAGTTCCCTTGAATATTCAATGCAAAATCATTGGAGATTTTTTAATAGAAGAATTAACTTGTACCAAAAAGGAATTGCATCAGGGAGATTATATTTGCTAATAGATATTTTTTTCTACGTTGCTAAATTATATTCTTTCTCTATAAATCTTTATTAAACGCTGCCAATTCAGCATCTTTAACCTGATTGTTTCATTTGCATGCTTTGCCTTTGTGATTGGATTACAGTTTGTTGTACTTTACTCTTCATTATCATCTCTCTGGATGTGTAATTATGCATTATTACTTAACATTCAATTTACTTTGTCCAGGATTTGAGTATAAGGTATTGAGGCAATAATATGCAAAAATATTTTGCCTCGTCAAGCCCTTCTGCAGCCCCTCACCTCAGCCTCTGTAACTGTGGAAAAAATTAACTGGCATTATTTTGATATCCAAATTTCAAACATCATTTATAATATTCTCAAGGACAACAAATTAGCACAGGGAAACAAACAATGATAAAAGATACAAGATTATATCGAAGGTAAATGACAATTATTTAAATATGCTTTTATAGCAAATAAAAACCCCAACTTCAAACCTATAGGACAAATATTGATGTTTTCTGATTTACCTAGATTTAAATCAATAATTTACTCAATTGCTACAGTGGAGTGACTTAAGGTGTACCTCATAGAAATAAAGTGAAGAGCTATAAGAAAGATAAAGAACTGGCTAACCAAGAGAATGCAAGAATGCAAAATGTTTATGTTAAGAGTTCTCTAAATAGGGATTAGTAGTGAGATTTTTCAAGGATAACTTTTTGTATTCATCCTCATTAGTATGTTGATTAATGACATTACAGGAAGAATGACAAATATGACAAAGTGATATTGAAGAGAACTGGGGCAGTTCATAGCTAATAATGATACAATCCAAAAGCACATCAGTTAGAGATGGCAATTCAGGAAACATCTCTCATTGAATCAATCTCTTAAGGATGACCAAACTGGAAATATTATATACCTCTGGGAAAGTCTGTCCTGGTTTTAGTCATTGATAGAATCATAGAACATTTTATATTTAAAATGTTTAACCATTTAACCAGTTTTTATTCCAGTCTCTTAAGCTAGAAAAGAACACAGTCTCTTCACAAGTAGCCACATGAACAAGGTAAGGGCAGCAGGTACAAGTTGCACTGGGACAGACTATCTCAACACAAGAGGGAGATTTTTACAGAAGGAACAATCAATCACTGCAACAGCTTCCCAAGAGACATAGAGTCATAGAACAGTTTGGTTTGGAAGTTGACATTGAAGATCATCTAGTTCTAAACCCTCTGCCATGGGCAGGGACACCTCCCCCTATCCCAGGTTGCTCAGTGCCCCATCCAGCCTGGCCTTCAACACTTCCAGGGATGGGACATGCTCAGCTTCTCTGTTCCAGTGCATTCCTTCATATATCTAATCTAAACCAAATCTCTTTCAGTTTTAAGCCATTCTGCCTTGTCCTGTCACTATGTGCCCTGGTAAATTGTCTTGCCCCATATTTCCTGTAAGTTCCCTTCACATACTGGCAGGCTGCAGTTAGATCATCCCAAAGCCATCTTTTTCTAGGCATGGTAGAGTCTCTACTGCTGCTTTCCACATATGTTGCTAATTGCCTTCTAATTATGTACTCTCATGTCAAGACAAAACCCAAGGGACATGGCAGAAAAGATTATTCTATTACTAGACAATTCTCTTTGTCTTCCGGTTTCACCTGAGAGCCATTTCAGTTAAAGAACTGGGCACTGAACAATGTTGGACAAGCCAGAAGAATGGATCGGATTATCTAGTTGAATCTCAAATTTCTGAGCCTCATCAGTGAGTCATGTGGCATTAAGAGGGATAGTAGCCTGAATTTTTGTTTGTTTTTTAAAGAGTCTTCAGTGTCTATTTGAAGATTATTTACTCATGGCTCTGGAAGAAAAAGTATTCATTGCAGGTCAGTTTTAGCAGAAGTACTTGGAACTCCTTTGCAGACTTCATCTCAAAATTACGCCTGAAAATCAGCTCTGGATTTAAATAACGGAGCTGTAAAGTCTGTTATCTTCAGATACAACTACAGCAAGCTGGTAAACATTTAACAGTTTGCAATGAAACCTGTGAGATTAAGCAGCATCATTATGTCTAGCCTTCTGTATCGACTCCTGATGACTGACTGCAAGAAATAAGCAAACACAAATTTGAATACGGATGCTGACTAGGCAAAGCCATTTTGCAAAATGAGAAACAAAATGATTTAATCTGAGGATGCTAAACTTAGAGATAATTTCTGTTCTGAAATATTAAAATTTAGGGAAGATATTAAGGAAGACTTCATCTTTAACTTTTTCTAGTACAGACCAATAAACAGCCTGACAGAAAAAATTAGATAAACCTCCTCATTTTTTCCAGCCCATCACTAAAAACATGGATTGGTACAATAACTGATTGGAAAAGCCATCTGTGCTGCCTATAACTTTGTATCATTCAATACTGATAGAAGTCTTTGTGACAGACAAGTAAGTATCTTCCCTGAGGTTGTTGTGGCTGATGAAACCCATCACCCTAGTTTTTCAGTTTGGCTTTTAGTTTTCTTTCTTTGTAAACCTGCTGGGTTTCCTGTCATAGTCTACAGCATTGCTGTAGATGAACATCCTAAATTACCTTTCAGAAAACTACTTTAAGTCATGTGTGAAACAATATTCTTTCTTTCTTTTTCCTTTTTTTCCTTCTTCTCTTTAAAAATATCATACATGTTTCATCAGAGTATATATATGTGTGTATGTATATGTATATTACATATATACATATATGAATGGATGCACCTGAAGAAATACATGAACCCCAATATATGTTTAAAGGACCAGGCACTTCTCCTTCCAAGTTACTTTTGCTAAGAAACCAGTTCCTCCTGCCTGCTGCTCTAATAAAAAGTGTTCTTAACAGAGCTGCATGAAATTGTATTTCTCCTGAAAAACCCTTGTGGTCAATGTTGGAGGGCTTCACTCACAGGCCTTTTAAAAATCATTAATGGAACATTGTTAGAATTAACACATTTACAGTACTGTTGAGGTATCCCAAACAATAGTTCAATAAGCTCACTTCAGCTGCCTCTTGGTAATTTTAACAATTTTAAAACCACCTTGAGGGGGTCTAACTTTTGTCACCAGAGTAATTTATGTTTTTTTGATACTTTGAATGGGTCGATTGTTCTTATTGTATATAGATAAGCCTGAGTTTGTAATACAAACTCAACGTCCTATTCAAAGAGTCACTACAAAAATGTGATTGTTACAGAAACATATTTCCCTATTTGCCTTGCACTTTAAGGATTTTTCGCTTTGTTAACTGTTCCAGCTGTTCACGGTCCTTCTCCAAAGAAGACTAATCAATGTCCACACAACGCCTGGAGATACCTCAGAGCTTGGAAACTTCAAACTGACAAAATCAGAACTTTAGCAGAACCTCCTTGTAAATCTCTCAAATACTACAGAAGGAGGTAAATAGTAGTAGAGTGACAAGAATATGAAAAAGTCCTCCAGTTATTTTTTAAAATACAGGATCAATATCATCCATCTGAGGGATTTAGACTCAAAGTAAAATCTCTTAAACTTTCTCATGTCTCTTGGCTTTTTCAGTGAGACCTGTATTAAGACACTAAATCTGAAACAATACTTTTGTACATTCATAATCCTTCAAGCGGTCCAATTAAAAATCCTCAGTTATCCCTGCACTGTGTTCATGGATTTTTCCTGATCTCTCATAAGGGATCTATTTAATTGTTCTGCACAGGATTTTTCAGGTCCTTAGCAGACCTCACCTGCTCAAGTGGTATGATTAATAATCTTTCTGAGCTTCTGCTGATAGAGCAGTTTCCACACTACAGGTTTTCAACTGAATAATGTTTACATCCTAAACTTTTCAAATCAGAAGAGTTTTCCTGGTAGCAACTCTTTGTGACAGGTCGATGATAAGAACTTACACAGGAAAATGAACATTTTTGGTGTATGAATTAATGTGCCCCATTCTACCACCACCACTGAACCCTGCTGTGATGGAGAACAAGCCATTCAGTGACTGTGGGTGAAATGTTTAATGTCTCCATGCAGCAGTTGCTCTGCATTTGAAAAGAGAATACAGATTACTTACACCTTTTTCTACATTATATTCAGAACTCTGGACCAAAATGTGCTGTACAAGTAGGAGCATTACATCCACTATCTCTGCATGTGTAATGGATTCACCATCACTGCCTGTAGAGGGGAAAGACATTCCTAGTAGCAATTTCAGAGGAAGATAGTGCATTTATTATGCTTTTAGAGTTTCCATTTGCCTGCCGCCCAACCAATTTCCTAAATGCCACCATACTGTGATGTCCATGTCATCACCTATTGAAAATATTCCCCTGCAGCCCCCCCTTGGGCTAGCTCTTGAGAGGCTTTGGAGGGATATCTCAGAGGGAGAGCCTCCAAAAGAGGCTCTTAATCCAGAATTACTCTAAGGCATTTATTCTCGAAGGGTTACAGGAGCAAGAGGAGGAACAAGGAAATACAGAGGTCTTATCTAGTCTCCCACTCAGTGAGGATGGCTGGCACTTAGCCAATTAGGTCAAGAAAGGAAGGAAAGGTCAAACCATGTGGTTACAGGCATTAGGGGTCTTGGGGGGAAAAACCATTCCCCAGAGAAAAACAACAACCTATAATGTTAAAAAAAAACCCAGAGACAACAACAACAACAAAACACCTATATTTAACACTATTCATACTTTTAGCTGCAATTCAAAAACTACCAGACTACTTCTTGGATGAAAATCAGAAAAGCTACTCTAGTTGCTAAGTAAATACTTAAGAGGAAAGAAAAGAAAAAAATCATCAGACAGATGACTTTATAGGCAAGAGGTTTTTGCAAGTATGAACTCACAACGTGACTTTTATCAAAAATATTTTTAAAGTATGCTTTTTACTTGTTGATAAAACAAAATATATATGAAATTTGTTTTTTTATTAAGTTGTCTTTCAACTTAAAAATGTATAGATATACAAATTTTACACTAGACTATAGGACAGTACACTGCCATAGTTATACTATATTTCAAATGAGAAAGCAGATTTCCTACTGTTTTGAATGTTTTTTTTTAGAAAACAAAGCCAAAACTGTGTATGTGTGTATGGTGTTAGGGAAAGGAACGGTATCATCCTGAGGCTCTGCGGATGTGTGCAGTAATTTAGTTTTTTAATAACACTTTCAGTAGATGCAGGTAATTTTTTAACAATTTTCCCAGTCATTTAGCCGTTATACTTTGCTATATAACATCGTGTTTCTGTTATCAATGGAAATGATTAGCTGCAAAAACAAAAATATATTTTGACTTAGAAACAATTCCACCTGCTACTTATTTGTAAGAGGTGTAGTGATATCTAAAGCTTTGTCCTAAGGAAACATTAAAATCTGTTACAGTGACAGAAAAATGCAGGCATGAAAAAAAAGTGTTCATTTTCAATAGCTGAAGAACTTGGTTACTTTTAGGCTCATGGAATTTAAAAGAACTTATTAAACATTTAAAGTTTCTTAAAGTAAGTATTTAACAAATTTAAGCATTGATATTTATGGAATTAAAATTTTAATTAAAATGTTAACTAAATTTCTAATTAATTAATATGATTCTAATTGTGACTTCCTTAATGTGACGCCCTTAAGGCTTCTTTTCATACAAGTGTTTGGTGTACTGTAAAGCACAGAGCTTCTGTCAGGTCTCCCCATTACTGAAATGCCAATATGTGGTGCCCTTCAGTTCAGGAAAAACAGCAAATGCAAGGGAAAACATACTTCATATAAACAATTATATATTTTCTTCTTTCTGAGGATTGTGGGTTGCTAACCATTGCAGGTTATATGTGTTGATGCAGCACTGAAGTGCAAAGCTGCTCAGGAGCACAGAGCAGAATTCCCTTTCTTGCCTTGCCAAGCAGGGAATACTGCAGCCAACTTAAATTGCAGGTGGAGCTAGAAAGACACGAGGTAATTGCTCAAAATGTCTTGGGAATAACACTTTTAATCCTGTGAAATGTATTGTGAGATCCTTAGTGACCCACATGCTTATAGTGGTCATCACCTATCTTTCATCTAGAAGCATTTACCTCCATCCACTTATTTGAACAGGTTTGGTTTTTGTTTTTTTTTTTGGGGCTCAAAAGAAAAGCTGTGTCTTCTGTGAATTTAAATTGCATCTTGGCCTTTCTGGCTGCACAAACCCATGAAATTCACCCAGGAACTCATGAAATTTATCTTGACTTTGGACGTAGAGTCACAACATATGAGTTGGTTGGGGTAATACTGCTTTATGTTTGGAATTACATTGGGACTTGTCTGCATTAATGCAATTGTGAAAGTTAACCCAAATTGACTAAAGTTGTGAATTCAGAGCATCATTAATTAAAGTAGATTAGTGGATTCACATCCTGAATAAATTAAGTTAAACCAAATGCAAGCCCTCTTTAATTCTGAATGAGAGTGTCCAGGCAGGAGTTTAATATAGTTTAACTAATCCATTTTTAAAGTTAATTCTGATTGATCTTAATGGGTGTCCATGAAAATGAGGCATGAGGAGGTGGATATCTGTATGTGTGGGTGAACTCATACAGAAACTCAAAGAAACATAATCAAATTAACAAAATACAACTTCATTCATTTACATTTTCCATTTCAGGAAGTATGCTGATTAAAAATTCAAAATCCTAGATGTGGTCAAGATAAAAGAGTTCCATGTTTCCAGAGATACTAGGTTTGTAAAAATAATGAACTTTTAAGGTCAAACTGTTTTATTCACTTTTGTGTGTGGATCAATCTCATTAAGCTTCCTGCTCCCTTTAATGAATATGTCAGTGAACAGAGGCAACATGAATAATTGTCCATACAGAAAAC
The DNA here is from genome assembly GCA_013397395.1 of Sinosuthora webbiana. Classification (NCBI taxonomy): domain Eukaryota; kingdom Metazoa; phylum Chordata; class Aves; order Passeriformes; family Sylviidae; genus Sinosuthora; species Sinosuthora webbiana. The sequence continues at coordinate 160,676 of VXBN01006998.1, forward strand.
CTTAAACAAGGTAGCATTGCAGACAATAAAATAAACCAAAACAAACTTGAACATCATACACACAGTGTTCGCTTCACAAGGCATAGCCTGTCCTCAGTGCTGCAGAGACACAAGCTGGGGAAAACAAAAGGGGTTAAGGACTTGAGGTTTAAGGACAAAATAAATTTCAAGGATCTTCACAGCCTGTTTATTTATAATTTCCCATTTAATTTGCAATATATATTCCCCTTCCATCTTCTGTTGCTGAGAAATTTTCTTCATTGTGCAATTTTTAAGTCATGTTCCCAGTTGGAAGGACGCTTGCATTTCCTTGCTATAAATGGTCCTTCATACTAATGTGGTGACATCCACAAAAATTGTTATTGCGGTTTCTACTTTCTGAATAATTTTAATTATTATTCATGATAATAATTACCTATTTGTTCAGAAAACTTTTTCAGCTGAAAAACAATTACTGGGGAAGCAAACTTTATATGCTGCACAGTTTAACTAGTCATAACGTGTGGGGTTTAGAGTAGATGAATGATTTCTATTTTTATAATATTTTCTGCTAATCTTCAATTCATTATTCTTCTCTGAATCAACACCTTGCAGCAATGAAACAATGCACACAAGAAATTTATTCTAAGTAATTGCAAATTTGAGCCAAAAATACGGGCCATTTCATGTGAAAATGGAATATTGTCATATGCAAATTGATAAACTACTGAAAATAGAGTGTGTGAAAGAAGGAACGCTGATTCTTAGGCAGAATGTTAATATGCTGAACATCTAGATCACTTAGTCATTAATAATAAAAGTAATATGTAATGTGGAAAGTTTAACACTCAGTAGTTGTGAACAATGAGAAAGGTCAGATATCTAATTACTGAGTTTATCATTGCCTGGAAGGATCTGTAGGAGCTCTAATGGTAAAATCTGTTTTTATATTGATTTTATGACTGGTCCCAGTTTTTCTTTCTGTATTTGCCAAGTTCCTCACTAGGTATTAGATCATATTTAAACTTCTTAAGAGAACTGTAATCTCACATTTCAGGGCTAAAATTTCAGTTAGAAAAAACACAAGGAATTTGTTAATACTTTCATTTTTTACAGAATCTGATAGCATACAAAAAAATTTTTAGCTTCTGCAGTACACTTACTTTAGGATTGTGTTATATAAACTTTATAAGAGAAGTGTTAAGCTAAAATGAAATTCTGAAGTTTCACCTGTTAGTTTAGAATACTGAAATTTTAGCCATAGTAGCCTAATAATGCCATATTTCTATATTTATTGAAAATCCAACTCTAAGATTATGTTTCTACTCTGCATATTAGAACAATATACAATATACAGTGTTGTACATTGGAACAACATCTTCTATCTCTTGAAATAATGTCTGGATTACATCCTGTCCCCATGCAGGCAAGACTGGATAACATGCAATGTTCCCTCTTTGCCTTGATTTCTGTGCCAAGGACATGGAGACATGTAGGCCAAAGTCGTCTCAGCTCATGGAAGAGTTCAGAATTTTGGGACAACAGATCTGTATTTGCTGTACAGGTTTAATAAACACTTCCTGCCTTCTGAAGATGAGTTTTAGGATTTTTTAGTCAGACTGTTTCCAAAGCACTGCGGGACTGGGATCTGAGCTGGTTAGGCTGATTAGAATCCTTCTTGTACAAGGTCTGGGGAGTGTTATTTCAGGGAGAAAGTCACAATAGTTTGCATGCTAAGTTTTCAGTTAATAGGAAATATTGAATACAGAGTACAGAGGAACATCTAAGTGCATTTTGCTCCTTAAGGGTCTTCAGTGTAGAACTTGTGGATGGGGAAATACCCTGTGTTGTTGGGTTGTCTCTGTTTAGGCATCTAAGTTATTTACTTTAAAAGTAGAATGGAGATTACATCTCCATTCTAAACCTCAGTGGGAACGTAGTACTGCTTTTCTGTAGATCCCTGTACCCCTGCTGCCATCTGAAAGCTGCTTGGTGCATTGCAGTAACCCACACTGTGGGACCCCTGTGCTCTGCCCTCTGCACCACAAGGGGCTGAAGCCCATGCCTGCCCCTTCTACTCTGAGCTGGGGGGTCTAATTCAGCTGTGGTGGGGGATTAGGTTTTCCAAGGGCAGGAATGCAGAGTATGGTGTGCCAAAGCCAAGACACACAAAGAAACGTGACATCCAAGTTTTGGAGTTATCACAAAAGAAGTCAGCTTTGGAGACTACAAATGGATTTTACCCAAAAGGTTTAATGCAGTCTGGGCTTAAATATGTACTCTAAATGTTCTGTGTGCTGAACTTTTTGGCAAATGCTTCACTTTGAGGAAAAAATAAATATTTTTAAAATATCTGCAGTATTCTTGAGAGTCATTTAATGTGATGTCATCTCATATGAAATGTGAGTTTGTGTACAGTGTTCTATCTCATTAAAGAACGGTTAGAACAAGGACAGCAACTATTTATTTTTTGATGCTTTAAGCATATTAGGAAAGGTTAAGCACTTAAAATTATATTGTTCAGTATGACACTGAAGAATTAGTTTTCTCCTTTGCCCTATTTCCATTTTCACAAGGGGAAATGAAATGGTAGTTTAGGAGAGAGATTATTTCAAATAGGCCAAAATTATGTCAAATTTTGATGGCATATGGAGCCACAAATTTTCATAAACAGGGAAACTAAGGATTCCTTAGCGGTCACAGAGTATTAGGCTAAAATGAAGGCATTGCAGCTAATATCCTATGTGCTTTGAAAGGTGAGGACAATGTAATGGCCCCTGTGAGACAATCATTAGGCAAAACCATTTGAAGCAGTTTTGTCGTTGCTCTGTCTTACAAAACAAATTAGACTGCAGCTGCTGGAGGGATTTAGACAATACAAATATCATCACATTTTCCCCTGTTTTTCTCTTTCAGTTCTGACAAAAAAGTCTGCAGATGTACTCAGAAATCTGTCCAGTAGTAATTAGATTAGCATGGTAATTGGACTGTAACTTCATTTATTCATGCAAATGAAGATTAATCCGTTTTTTCAACCTTTGTTTTTGTTTTGTTTTGTTTTTTAGCAAATAGAACAACTTTTTTGGTGTCACATTTAGTTGAATTTTTTTTAAGGTGACAGATTTTTCAGTAGGTGAGAAAGTTTCTTGAGGCTTAAAGGTTATATTATTGTATATGAACGCAAGGTCTTGCTCCTTCAGTGAAGTTATATATTTAAGAAATATATAATATGCAAGCCCAAATATGAGGGTTAATTTCATTGAATAGAATTTGGAATGGCCTTGGGATACTATTTCCTTTTTGCATTTAATATTATTTATCAAGTGAGAAAAAGCATAGAGGTATGGAAGATAGTGACCTATTTAAATCTTAAATATCAAGATTAGATGTACATTTTGCTCAATTTTAATACTGTATATTTGGCCTAACCTTACAGGTCATGGGTTTCTGAACTGACTTCCTCCTCAATATTGTTAGTATCTAATTTGCTGTAATTTTTATGAGGATAAATATTGGGTTTTTTTCTCAACTGACATGCATATCTATTCACATGCATGGATACACACTCAGGTACACACACACACACATTTCAACTCCAGTTGAATAAAAACAGTTTTCAAATTGTGAATTTTCACCCTCAACACCTGAAGGACAAAAAAGAAAAGCTCACCTGATCTGTGAACATTTTAGGCGTTGTTTGACTGAAGGGTTCTTCACTAGAATTTGTATTTTGATACACGCACACACTGTAAAATTCAAATGCCTTCAAACTGCAAATACAGAAATCTTGCACATGCAATGCAAAAATACCAGAAATGACAGGAAGAACTGCAGGATAAAATATGTTTGACAAAGTTGAAGAGATTCATGTGTTGTGGAAGAATGTAATTTGTGCAAAGTATGTTCTGTGGTTGGAGAAACAAAGACTGACTCCACCTCAACAGTGTAACACAGTTCAATTGCCAGCTGGAACAACAGCGTTGATAAAACTTGTAGGATGTTTATGTCCAGCAATGTTGAAACAGAGGTGGACATTTAGTCTGAGGTTTTTGATTATCTGTAATATAAACAAAGATATAGCCTTGCCCTTTTTAAAAGGTCAGGTGCAACATTTCCTAAGATGATGGGCAAACTTGCAGAGCAAGAAAGGGCAAAGAAGGAAGTATTCAGTGGGAATGTGGGATGCACAGCCAGGCATGTCAGCATGGCTGCATGACCAGGTTAAAACAGGGGAAACAGGCATAAACACAGCATAAACACAGTAATCTGATGATGAGCAGTTTTGGCACTCCAGGTCTCAATAACTGGAAGATGGATTGCCTCTATCATCCAAAATAGGAGAACAGAATTATTTTCAGGATTTAAACTTCATAATGCCCCAATCTTAGTGGTATAGGCCACCTGGCAAAGGATAAGAAATTAAGCACACAATGCCTACCTCCCACTCCTGGTTTCCTGTGTGTAGGAAGTGCTTTAAGTACAAATAGGATATGTCACTCTGCTATTTGTCAGGGATTTTTTGTAATTTTTAAGTGAAATAATGACTAGACTAAAACCAGGTTAATATTCTCCCAACATGCACACACACTCCCAATCTAAACCCCTACTGATCACTCCCATTTTATGTATATTTAAACTGGTACTAAATGAGTGGGAACTGTGAGATTTAGAAGCCACTAAACTGCTGTTTCTGTGAGCAGCAAATGAGCCAGTGCTGTGGATTAAACTTAGTCAGACCTAAGCCCCAGCCAACCACTTGGTGTGGTGGGGAAGAGAATTGGAAGAGTAAAAGCAAGGAAATGTGGGTTGAGACAAAAACAGTTTAATAGGCAAAGCAAAAGCCCTGCATGCAAGAAAAGAAAAATGAGGAATTCATTCACCACTTGTGATGGTCAGGCAGGTGTTCAGCCATTCCCAGGGAAGCTGGGCTCCATCCCATGGAATGGTGACCTGGGAAGACAAACACCATCGCTCTGAATGTCCCCCCATTCCTTTTTCTTCCCCCAGCTCTATATGCTGACCATGGTGCCAAATGGTATGGAAAATCCCTTTGGTCAGTTGGGTTCAGCTGTTCCATCTGTGTCCCCTCCCAAATTCTTTTGCACCAATTCCCTTGCTGACAGGTCAGGGTGAGAGACAGAAAAGTTCTTGACAGTGTGCAAAGTGCTGCTCAGCAATAGCTCAGACATCCCTGTGGTATCAACAGTGTTCTCACCACAAATTCAAACTGTAGCCCCATTCTAGCAATTAGGAAGAATATTAACTCTATCCCAGCCAAAACTAGCACAGCCAACAAATAGTTCTTTTACATGCTTTAAAGAGATAAATACACTTTTATGTACTTCACCAAGCAGAGAGAAATTGAAGTCCAGGTTTGCAGTTTTGTTGAACTGAGGTAAATATGTATGTGTGTCTATATATAGATACATGTCTTTTATGACCAATGAAAGCATTTAATCTCACTTAAAATCCTATCATATCCCCTTCAGTTCTATCAAGGACTACTGAAAACAAAACAACAGTGGAATTGCAGTATATTTTTTTTTCTCAGTGTAAAGAACTGAGACTGTCAAGGTGTGAATTTCTACTGTAAATTTTCTTTTTGCCTAATTTATTTATTAATGAATCAGGCTTTCTCTTTAATTTGATGAAATTAGAGGAAACCAAATCATTTGTGTTAATCATAACGTAATTGCTGTATTTTAAAACCGATCAATCTTGGCTAATAAGGATAGGTACTAGGATAATTCAGTCAATGATTAAGGAAGGTACAGAGCGTGCTGGCATGCTGAATAGTAGAGGAATGCTCAGGAAGTGTCAGAAGGTGACCAAGTGACAGATTTGTGTTGTTGCTGGCACTGAGCCCCTGTGTCTACCTTGTTCTTTGGAGGCTGTGGCACCATGTGCACTCTGCAAGGCACAGGGCAGGAGTGATCAAGAGCTCATATGAATCAAAGTGATTGAAAGAGAAAGGAAGGTTAAATCTGAGCTTAGAGAATCTGTTTTACTCCATTTCAGTGTCTGCTGAGAACACCAGCTGCCTGAAGCCATAGTCTGTTAGGTTAGCTGAACCTTTTCAGCGGTGCCATGCTCCCAAAAAACTGTCAGCAGTGCCTGGTTAAAAGCTATCTGTGACCATTATATTAAAATGTAGTTTTAGTCTTTTTTTTTTTTTCTTTTTTTTTTTTTC
>VXBN01006998.1:166913-193229 GCA_013397395.1 Sinosuthora webbiana
TTTTTTTTCTTTTTTTTTTTTTCCCACTGGGAAGAAAAGACATTGAGGATGCTGGGACTACTTCACTCTACCATGACCTCTAGAACCACAAGCTTTTTCTTAATAAAAATGTCTTTCCAAGAACCTTATATCTAAAACCTTTGTATTGCTACACTAGAAAAACCCAGTGACAACATATACAATTCAGAATTACACTTAAAAACATTTTCCTTATTTTTTAGTATATCAGAGACATAAAAGTTTTGGTTTCACCGTATACATTTTAAAATATGTTGGACAAGTCAAAATATTTAATTGGATCTTGATTAATAATTTAACGGAGGCCAGAATTTTTCTGTTACCAGTGGAGTTTATGTTTTTACTTTTATTCAGTATCTTGCAATTCAGTCTTTTTTTTTTTTTTTTTTTTTNNTTTTTTTTTTTTTTTTTTCTGTTTTGTAAATGTCCTGATAAGATTTTAAATACCTTTTTATTTCTCAATATTTTTTAAAAAGGGTAGGTGTCTGCAGTAGTCTTTCCTTATAAGTAGTTCTGAAAAAGTTTCAGAAAGACAAAAATGTTAAACTTCAGTGTTAGGTCCAGGCCTACACACAATCCTGGGACTTACTTTGTGACCATCCCACGTCTCTTATGACCATCAGTAATCACAAAATCAATCACTGTTGCCCATCAGAACAGAGAAAAAATAATGCGACCAAAGATATATTAGAGCAAAGGGAAAGATTAAAGAAAAAAACCAGACAAAATCCTTTTTGACTTATAGAGAAGAACACAAAATGTCAAATGGAAAAGATTATATTATAACCCTCACATGCTGAAATTTCCTTCAAGGCCATCTGTGCTATTTAGTGAATGAGTTGATCATTATTTCCATTTTATATTCAACATGAAACACAAGTAGCATGACATTAATTTCCTTTTCTGGATGATTTGAATTTTCCTGTCAGGTACCCTAGATTTAGGAATTCACTGTTTTGCTGTGACAGACTCTGATCTGATGATTTTGAGGTACTGACATAACATTCTTCATTTTTCCCATGGTGAGCTGAAATGACGCATTAAGGAAAATATAAAAGAAGAAAATCCAGTTAGTGTCTATAGGAAACCGCCTTATATGAGACATTGTGGGAGAACATGAAGTTAAAGGTGACTGGTAAATTCATATGCTGTGATTTTTTTATTCTGTATTTCATAAAACTTCTACATCTTGGCATGAAGACTAAAAGTAAATACACCTAAATACAAATGAGTGCAGGCCTTTCATGTATGTGAAATCCCTGCTATTTTCAATATACATTATTTCCTTCGGAGCTGTATTTTATGCCAAAATCTTCTCAAAGAGTATGCTGTCTAAGGAATAAGCTGAGAGTAAAAATTAGTGCAAACCAGTAACAAAAAACCCCAAACAAACAACACAAACAAACAAACAAAAACCACCAACAACAAAAAAAGCTGATAAGAAACTAGGTATTTTGGAGTTCTAAAGTGGTCTCTTGGGTCTTGCTTGAATTTGAAAAATACCTCAGCTGCACAAAGATGATTTTTGAAGACAGTGAAGCTATTAGACTCCGAGTAAGAGTTCTAAAAAATCCACATTGCATCACTGGGAGTTCATGGGCTGAAAATAAGCTAGAAACCTCAGTTTAAAGCAGAATTCTCATGAATAGTAAGACCACAAATATCTTTTGGACCTTTCAAATGAAATCCAATGAATTTTCTGTGGAAAGTACATTCTTCTTTCCTAAGTGCCTATAGTACATTTGAAATACCTCTCAGAAAGAACCTCTTGCTAAGACTGAGTTTGTGACATATGTAAAGTGCATCTGCAGGAAAAAAGAAAAAAGAGAAGAGAGAAAATAACAACAAGAACTATTGAAATTAGCAGCTTATACTTCTCTATTTCTTTCTATTTCTTTTTTCCATTTATGTGAGGTTAAATATGATATTTAAATGGAGCATAGATACATAGCCTGGAAGTAGAATTTTTTTTTAATATCAAAATTGGAGTAAAGTCTAGGAATTCATGATGGAAAGTTGCATTCTTCCTGTTTGAACCATCCATTCTTCTTTCAACGTTCTGAGTTTAGTTCTGCCATTTGTCCTCCTCTATAATCTGAAAGCCATTACCATTTCATAGAGGTTTAATACAGTGGGGAAAACATCGTTACAAATTAACAGGGCAAGGAAGAGATCACTGGATGGCAGATAAGTAGAAATTTTTCAAGTAAATTTTTCACTTTATAAGAGATACTAGTCATTCAAGCATCCATTTTTTATTTAAATTACTCAATTCAAAATTTTAAGTTCTAAAGTTATGGAAATTAGAACTTTTCTTTTTCAGAATGAAAGGTTAATTTTACTCCACATCACATTTAACTTGGCAGCATAGTTACTGCATGCTTGAAGAAAGAGAAGTAAGAGAATAATTATTTATGTCAGAAGTTTTTGAACTTAAGTATCAAACAATTATAAATTTCTAATTTTTTTTTTTTTTTTTTTTTTTTCAGTTTGCAGTTCACAATAGGTGATATCGTACTCTTTTGGGACAGAAAACTTTCCTGGCCTTTTGTTTAGGGCACACTGAATCTGAGGGACAAAAGAAAAGCTAATAAGAGAAAACAATAAATCAAACTTTTATGTGCAATCTCTGTGGTCAGAACATTATAAAATAACTAAGATAATGAATTTTTTTGTCTGCATAAATTTCTATGAAACTTGATAGAGTTTACAAAAAAGGTGTTGAAAATTGCATTTGTCAAAAAAGTTTGGATTGAATTCTGTATGTTAAGATTTTTCTTACGTTAATATACAAAAAATGCTACATTTAAGTGAGTTAGTCACAATGAATCATGCTAAAACAGGGTTTGTGTGTTCTGAGAATGGTGCTCCTGGTGTATTATGACCTTGTAAGCTAAGAAACCCCACAAGGTTTTATCTCATTGAGCAGCCTTTGACTTCTCATTGAATGCTCACATTTGTTAGGGGAAAAAAACCTGCCAGGAGAAAGCAGAAGACACATATAGTCAACTCACATTTGAGTAGAATACATCCCCTACCCTGTGTATTTGCTTTTGGTGTGTTCTATTTTTTGCTTTACATGCCAAGTCTGAAGTACCTGTTGAGTCCCTTGCATGACTGCAGTGGTGGTCTCAGAGAGGTAACTCCACTTAAGTGTTTCTTTGGCAAGGTCATAAAAGGATTCAAAAGTGCTTGCAAGTACTTGAAAAATATGTTTTTAAGGAAAAAAGAGTAGAAATTTTATCTGTAACCATATCATATGATCTATCTCTATAACTACAATACATATATCACTCCCTGAAGTTATCCTCCATTAGCTGTTTGACAGTGACAGTCTACAAATTTGAACCATTAGGAGATAACAAAAAGATAGTACGTTAAAAAGGAGAATCACATTTTCAGAAAACTTGAGTTGAATTGTTCAAGATCATACCAAAACATGAAAATACTAATGTTCAAGAATCTCCTAGAAACCGAAGTGCCTAGCTGTTATCCCTGATACATTAATTCCCTTCTCTGCTCTCTGTTAACCCCCTTCTAGCTGCACTTCTGCAGCATAGCTGATCCTTCATTCAGCTCTACAGGTGTTAGCCAGTGTCTGAAATCATTCCCATCCACATATATATGACAAGATTATCTTTTACCTCCAGAACAAAAGCAGTGCCTGTTTCTTACTATCATGTAAGCAAGGAAATGTTAGCAAGGAAGTGGGAGCTATTTTTGTCCTTTTCCAGGATGATGAGCATTTTGAGCCACTGCTATTTCCCACTTACTCTTATTCCATATACCACAATGCAAAATGGCATTTTCTCAGGTGCATCTGAGGACTTTGTTTAGTAGTTTGCTTGGTTATAAGGGAGGGTATCATAACCACTGATTTTGATCATGTAATCATATGCTCTGCAGGACCCCACCCCACCCTTCCCCCCAAAACAAACAAACAAACAAACAAAAAAACAAACCAAAAAAAAAACAACTCTTGCCATGTGAAGAAATAGTAATACTGGCTTCACAACATTCCTCTTTATTCAGTTTTGCAGCACACTGAATTTAAAACCTTATAAAAGTCTGCCATTTGAATAATTATTGTAAAATGCTCTGTAAAATGCTGTTGCCGCAATTGAAATGGCTCAATCATGTCTTGCCCACTTACAGGGTAAGAGGTTATTAAACTTCTGAAAACCAGAATATGAAATACTAAGGCAAGGCACAGATTTATTCTGTACGACTCGATGTACGGATTGACATCTTTCCCCACTATTAGCATTGCTCAGTTACTTATGCTCTTCCTGCACACTATGGAAATACCTTCATGGCCACACAGGTTGACTGTACTCTCCTTCCCTGGGCACTGTTGGTACCTCAGGTTAGGCAAGAGATCTCTGAGGACATGGGGTTAGAGTAAACACTCTTCCTTCCCCTGTGTCCTCAGGAAGTGATAGTGGGAACAAGAGGAGTCTCAAAGACTCACAAGCTTCGAGATGATGGCAGCTTCTTCACCTCCTTTTGGGAATTCAGGCTGTCAGAAAGCTGTAAATTTAACACATAAAAGTAGTAATAATTCAACAGCCTCTGCTAAGGGATAGGATGAACTAGTTGTGTTTTCTGGCTAGAAAACCTTATGAAGAAATGTGGAAAATATACAGGGAAATGCAAGGAAAAGGCAGTCTTGTTTAAACTGATAGTAACACGTATTATAAATGTTATTACTCAGAGGTACAAGCACGCTGATTGATGGGCTTGCTAGAGACAGAATTCAAGAGCTTTTGATCCATTTGGAACAAACTTATATTGAGAGCACCATATGTGGCCTATTTTGCTTCTGGCTACTATAGATATAAGGGTCTTGTCTTGTAGATTGGTATTTTCCATGATTCAGTGAGCTCTGAAAAAAATACAAATATGTGTGTGTGTGTGTGTTTAGAAGACAAAAACCTAGAATCAAATTTCAGCACACCAGTGGAAGAGTATTAAAATTAAGTTTGAGTAAGCCAGATGCAGTCAGGAGCAGGTCTTAATTTTAGAACTTTGTCCTTAAATGGTCAAGAATTATGTACTGGACTTACTCATCAGTGTGTCAGATGAGTGTTTAGATTTAAGAAAGTAGGGGTGTTCTCCACACAGTACTACTGAAGAAATATTAGGCAAGTTAAACAGAAATTTCATCTTGCCTTCCTACAAACTTTTCATTCCAGAAGGAGATTGTACAGAAGGAATCAATGGATCACCTCAAGTTCATGGCAGTTTTTTGACTGAGTTGGAGTGTAATAAAAATATTTTAATTTTTATTGCTGTTATTGTTACATCATTATACAATGTCTTAAAAGGGCCTAAGTACAACCTGGTCATTTTTTTTCATGCTTCAATATCTACTATTTTTATACTACCTCTTTGAAAACCTTCACCAAATATAAATCGTTTAGGACTATATACATTTTGGAAAGCAAAATATTTGAAAGGATCATATCACTGCCAGTGCATGCTATATTTTAAAATAGTTTCCCAATATCTTTTTTGGAGAGTGGGCCAAATATAGGTACTGACATTTCTTCAGCACAAAACTGTGTTTGCTTGTCATTAACATATATGAACTGCCACATAATTTCATTGCTTATCTGCCAATTTTGGCAACAGGGCTGCAGAGTAATCTTTATCCAAGACGATCATAAGGTGGCAAATTTCTCATTTGTCCAAATATGTCTTCTCTCAGTTCCACTCTATCTGTCAGCTTGCAGCTGTAGACTTATACTTGTGTTCTGTCCTACAGTTCTGTGCACTTTCCCTCTCTTTCTTTCTTATGAGTAATGTACAAAAACTATTTTGGTGAAGACTGCTTTTTGCTTGTCACAACACAAACTGGAATGAGGTCTTTTAGAAGGATACTGATTTTTATAAACACAGTTTACAAAATCTTCCTTCATCTTCGTGACTAAAATCAGGGACACTGACACTTCTTCATCCCTATTCTTAGTATATCTGAAAAAACCTCCCAGCTGTTACATGGAACACTGTAATTTTATACAAGTAAAAACACCAGTTCTCCTATGGTAAGTGAACTAAGAGCAGTTGTGGAAGAACAGACCAAAGATCTTTTATATCAGGAATCTAAAAATTAAAATACCAGTTTGCAATAGTGACTTTTACACACACTCTGTGTGCGTCTGTGAGCAATTTCTCCACAAAGTTATCTAGAGACAAGAAGAAAAGAAATAGTATGAACACCATGCTTTTAAAGAGTAGAATTTAAATTGCTATCCTTAGTCTTAGAATTGATTTTTTTTTGGAACGAACAAACAGCTCTCCATCTTTTGAGTGTCATAGTGTTTGATACTGTGCTAAAATACTTCAAATTTCTTCTCTAGTGTATTTGCTGGCCTTTTATTTTGTTGCTGTTGTTGTTGTTTGTTGTTGTTGTTGAGCCCACTGGAACTCTCTTATCCCAGCTAAGGAGCAACAATATATTTTTATGTCACAGAAGCACCTCTAGATCAAGTCATGAAGAATTAGCACAGGAACAGAGAGCACGGAGATTTGGGTTAGGATGAGTGAAAAAAAATTAGGATATTATAAGTGCAAAGAGAAGTAAAAATTAAAGCATTTCTTGAGAATTTTAATTCCTGTAATAGCTGAGTTATAATGCAATCTTTAATTACATGCTCATGTACTTTTGGTATCTGTGAAAGTGAAAAATAGTACAAGTTCATCAAATCTTAATGGGTTTACATGAAACCAAGAATAGTGTTTCTTAGATGTGTGACCCAGACCTTACAGAACACAATCTGCCTTCATCTAATAAATTCCTTCAATAGGGATTTTATTGAGGATTTTTTTTTTCTTCTGAGTATCTAAGCAAATTGCTATGCCTGCACCTTGTATGAAATAAAAGGCCTATGAGTAGGAATGCATAGAAATACTGATATCAGGAAGAGAATCCTAAATGTTCCTTTTCCCATAAGCTTTACAGGAAGGCTTCAGTTGGATAAATCCCCTTGGTTTTCACAGAGTAACAAAATGTATTGCCCATAGTGTGGGAGAAAGAAGGAATAGGAGCAGTTCTTGTCAAAGGAGTTTTCAGATACTCTTGATCACCTGCTGTCATTTCCCTTCCTTGTATCTAGCTCTGTCCCACTAGTCTATATCCCTTGTCTCTTTTATTTGTCTCCATCTCCTCTCCCAGGTTTTCCACCACTGTGGCAGAAAATGTATGCATTACAAGGAGCTCCTTCATTCCATCTTCCACCTCTATCTCAAGTCTTAATCAAGTCTTAATATTCTGTGTCTGGTGTGTGCTGTGGGGAGATCTGCCTGGTTTGGGTTCACAGCCCTCCTCAGCCTCCAGTCCCCCTGTATACTCCAGGCAGGCACACTCAAAGATCCTAAAAATCCTCTGCTAAGCCCTCATGATCTTCTATTTGATTTTGCAGGAAGTGTGTTCTCATTATTCTGTTGTCTTTTCTTTTCTCTCCAAGTTAATTAAAGTTAATTGATTAATTGGTACTCTGCTATAGCAGCTACTCAGCTGGAAAAGCACCAATCTGCAGAGTGATCATATGTGTAGAGTATGTCTAATTTGTTATCTTATGTGAAAAGGCCAGAACTCCTTTTAAATTAGCTTTAACAATGTGTATTTTCCAGGAGAAGCAGTTAGAATAGAGTACAACATAAGTACTCACAGGTTCTACCCAGCTTTCTGTAGCAGAGGCACTTGAAATCAGATGTAGCTTTGTTTTCAGCCAGGCAACTTCAGGAATCCATCTTCTGTTAAAATGGTTTTTCTAGCTTCTTGCATTTCATATTGCCACCAGTATCCCTGCACATTTAGGGGGAGAAAAGCCCCAACTTCCTTTAATAATATTTTGGCAAGAGGAGCTGGGTACTTCCATAAGTCAGTGGTGGCAATTGAAATTACATGTTTGGAGAAGTACTCTCAGTCCTATTTGCATGCTACAATGAAACCTGTTGTCAGTGAATTTGTAAAAATTGGGACATTTGTTTCAGTTCCTGGCATTGCAAGTATATGTAGAGTCCACTGCTCTAAGGGCTCATTTTGGAACATAAGCATCAACAGTCATCCTTATGTATTGTATAAGAAAATCTCAAATTCGTCCAAATAAATCTTAAAAAAGGTTAAAATTCCAAAAACATTGACTTGATTTAAAATGTTTCCTTATAATTTCGTCTGTAATCAGTTCCAAAATTTTCCGTTCTTCTCCTGATTCAAAAATTTGAAAATAAAAATTCCAAGTTATATTTTGCCTAAAAAAAAAAAAAAAATTCTCACTATTTGCTTTATTTGAGAAATTGAGTAAAGCAACAAAATTACAAAATATCTTCCAGCCATTGAAGTTTCTGTAGAAAGAAGGATTTGGTGTTTTTCAGAATATGGTAGCAAGATACACATATATTCACCTCTGTAAAGTTCTTTCAGGATCTGTCAGAGGGTTAGGGTAAACCTGAGTTCGATGACTTTCTATGAGACTGCACACTAATGCTTTTGCTTTCTCTGGAATAACTTGGTTTTCTGCCCAGGGTGGGCTAGAAAATTAATTTCTGAAAGCATATTTTCCTTATTGTCCCAGAAAATGGAGTAGAGTATATGGTGTGTCTCTGTAACTTATAGGAATGAGAAATTATGACAATTGAGGGAAAATGTCTATATATGAATTATCTGTTTTAATAGACTATAGATTAATTCACAGGTTTTTTTCTAAAATTAAAATTTGTTCCTTAATATTTTCATGTGTATTCAATGGTGTAGTGTCATGCCTAAGCTTATCCAATACCTACATAATATCTAATGTATTAGATAGGTTGAGTTGTGAAAAGATTACTTCTCTAATAAACAGAAATTTCACTTCACCTTATGCTAATGTAATGATTTTGTGGTTAAAATTGTTTATTAACACATTTTCCCTCATTTTATTTTGGGATTTTGTCTAAAGCTTAAAAAGAATATTCAGATTCAAAGACATATGTCACATTTGAGCAAATAATTATTAGTACTTTTATCAGATAAGCTGATCACTGGAAAAAAATTGACCTTATCCTTCTGAATAGTGAGCATTAACATTAAGGGGTTTATATTTTTCAAGGCCACTTTCTTTTTAGAAATACTTAGGAACTTATAAAACTTTGCAGGGAAATGCAATTTCTCCAGCCCAAAGAACTAAAGGTCAGACCTCACTGATAGCATAAATAAAGTTTCTGACATCTAAAAAAAATTGATGAGATAGATTTACATACAGATTAAATGTAAAATGATTGCAGTTTATTTATTTAAAGGAAAGTGAAATCAATTAAAATACAATACAAAAAGACATCACTGTTCAAAAATCAATATTCCTCCAGTGCAGAATCTAATGAGAAAATCATCATTTAGAAAAAAAAGCATGTTAATTTGGGAGAAAGAAAAAAACCACTATGACATAAACACCACCAGCAAAATCAGGTAAATCACATAATTAAAATAAATTACATTTCTTTAAAAAATAACAAAAACATTTCTAAACCTCGATATAAATCATTAAATATTTGCTTAAACAATATCTTCTTCAGTTGTTGGGGTTATATAATTTCATATTGGGATGGACATAGTTACATTATATTTATTAAGCCTTATAATTTTATTCAGGTATGTTCTTCACTGGAGACAGAAGAAATCTACTTTCCCTAAACAACTTTATTAAATGTTGGTGGTTCGTGGAACAACAAACACAAAAGGGACTTTGAAAAATGTCCATTATTGTCATTAATTGTTCTGCTAGGTTTTGTAGAGAACTGTAGCATGTGGAATAATACATTAAGATGTGATAGATTTGTTCTAAATAAGAGCATCAATATTAATTGATTTGGGAAGACAGCTCTTAGTTGAAAAAGCACAAATAATAATTTTAGCAGACATTGTTGACTTAACATGATCCATTCTGCCATGGATCCATCATTGTCTGCAAGCATTAATATCAAAGAAACACACACACACCTCAATAATGAGTATGTGAAGAGTGTGGACCCTGCATGCAACTGGTTGGAATTTTTTTTAGCAGTCATTGTTTGAATGAATGGAGAGTGGGTAATTTGTAATATATAGTCCAGTGGTGTCAACAGTTGAAAGCAGGGAAATAAAGAAGAAAGAACAGCAGAGTCACTATTTTTCTCCGCCTCTTTAGGAAGGTCAGACCTGGATGATTTTCTTGCAGGGGACGTGAACCTCCCTCAGTGCCTCTGTGTGCTTTGTAAGAAGGAGGTAACATTTCCTGTAATATTCTGTTCTGTGGGCTGGACCCATGTAATTATGTGACCTCAAGCTCATTTGGGAGGCTGACAGTTAGTTGCTGTTCATGCACTACAACCCATAAAGCATGGAAGGAATTATTAATGAAAGAGAACTTTGCTGCACCTGCCACCTCAGGAAAGATGGAATTTGATGTATCATCCCCTGGATGCACCCATGGTGGTTGCATTTGTGGTTAAGTTTTTGTGGACAAAATGCTGAGCAAAGAACAAAATCTGCTGGTATGACTGACAGAATTAAATATAAAAGTTCCTTGGAGTGCAAGGAATTGTGGACTGCAAGGTAATTCTGTGTAACTACAGGAATTTTAAAATATATGTCATCTTTAAGAGACCATGTCTAATCAATCCCTTACAAACTCACCAGAGTAACAAAAGATGCCTACGAGGGAGAATAGTATATAGAATATCTGGCAACAGTTTAAAAGGCACTGAATAACTTATTTCTAGAGTGTCATTATTTAATTTGTATTTAATATGTAAATGATGATATTTACTTAAAATTGATAAATATTTTATTAAGGTATATTACTTGTTTTGTAGTGAATTTACCTAGATGGTGTAAAAGGTAAGGTCTTTTTTTACTATAATTTAAATAAAAGAGTTGTGAATTCACAGACAAAGTCTGTCAACTAACATTCCACTATTTAGTGAGTTAATCTTGCATAAGGGTACTAGGGAGCAATTCTGTAATGTAAATATTTATCATTGTATTAGACACTCCACCAGTGCTTTTTCTGGTCTCCAGTTGCCTGCCCAGAAGGTGAAATGCTCCTTCTATGATGCATGACTACCAAGTACCTCAGCAAGCTGAAACAGCATCAAACATGTCTAATCTGTGTGTGAGCATCTGAACCCCCTCTGCCAGATTCAGCCTTGTGTCTCTGATAACAATATATATTTCGTGGTTGTGTTATAGGGCCATATTTTGCCTATTGTAGGACAGTAAAATGCAGGTAAATAATGATCTTTGGTCACTTGTGTTTCAGGTAAACCTAATTTAAAAGGTCAAGATAATTACTAATTTCTTTCAAAAGTAAGTAGTCTTTTGATCACTCATATTTAACTGTGAATGCAAGACAAAAGAAAGGCTACATTTTACTGCAGAAGTTTTAAAAAGACTTATATATTCTGAAAAGGATTTTAGACTGAGTAATGAAAAAACTTAAGCCTTTAAATTCAAAGACTAGTCAATTTAAGGCTAATTTGGAATGCATATACATTCACTAAAATAAGGTAAATGGATAGCTGCGTTTTTCAGATGAAGTAAAATAGGGTGAGCAAATAATTTTCATTAAAGCTTAGTAACTGGGTACTTTGGAAAACAGCCCAGTGTCTAACTATGTTGTAGTCATCTAAGTCTATGCAAAAATACGACCTTCAGATCTCAGGAATCTTTCCAACTTCTTAAAAATCATTCCAAAGACCAGCATACTAAATGAGTACCTAATGCATTTTTATTTGCTTTTTATTTTGAAGTGCGCTTTTTCTTGAAATCTTCAAAAACATGTATCAATTTTATGAGTTAGAAAGTCGTGTGCAAATAATTATCTGATCCAGAGAGTACACATCCTTAAAATCATACTGACTTTCCAGGTGGAAGAAAAGTTTTCATGGAACCCAAACACTGCAGCTCACCCCTGATGTCATGCTGAACTATGGACTGATTTCCAAATAATGATATGAATCATGATCTGAACAATTTTCTGCACTGACAAGTCTTAGGATCACTTAGGAGAGAAGGGACCACAGAAGCTTCTAACACAACTTTTGCTCATCCAGGAGCTCCAAACAATACTGAATGGAAGTCAGGTCACATAGGGTTTTGTTGTGTCACGTCTTGGAAAACCTCCAAGAAGGAATATTCCACAAACCCTCTGGATGACCTGAATCATTGCTTAATTATCTTCAGAGAAATTTTTTTAAACTTAAATGTGGTTGAAATTTCCCCTGTTTCAGTTTATCACTTCAGTTATTTAAGTGTGATGCAATACCCAAAGACTTCATTTCCTTGATGGTTTTAAGAATATAAATAATATTTGAAAAGGTAGGGTTTTGGTTGGTTTTTTTTTCCTAATTTATTTATTGTCTGTGCATTATCTCTTTAGTAAAATGCATATGTTCACCCATCACTGAATGACAGGAAAATGAGGTTTAGGAGGAATGAATTTCATTTATTGATCATTTTCATCACTGGATTTTTTTTCAGCATCCACTTCCTACAAAAAATACCCAGTGCAAAACTGTAATAGAAACTGAGCTTTCCCTGAGATATCTGGATGTGTAAAAAATTGGTGTGTATTTGTGATATATTATATTACAACTTTTCCATTGGAAGGACAGCTTAATCAATGTATTGTTAAATCTACTGACTTTCTATCTACTAGTCAGAAAGGTAGGATGGTATGATTTATTCTCCAAAGTACATGGATGACATTTTTTCTACTAAACCACAAGATGCACTTGCAGGGTTATTATAATTCAAGTAAAAAAGTGCCGAAACCCACATGATAACAATTTTGATAGGGGAATGTCATCTAGATCTGTACATATTTGAAAAATCTCTTCAGTGCATAAGTAGAGTAAAAAATTGTTCCTATCTCAGTTAGGAAAGTTGTTAGATTATAGTTCTATTAAGGAAGTGGTTTTATTCCCTCTGCAAAAACCAACTGTGCAGAAGGACAGTATTTTAAAAATCATGCTTAATATAGGAGGGGGTGACATGAGAGGAAAGTGTGGCTCATATGAAGGCAAGACTAAAGTTTAGATAGAGAATTTCCTGAGTATAGAGTGACTGGAGAATAATGCCTTATTCGCAGATCTGCTCCTTCCTGTGCTCAGGAGGAGACATTGCCTATATTACTAAACTTGATTCTAACCATCTATATTGATGTGAAATACAGTACATGAAATTCTGTGGCAGAGTTGTTAAGCATTGCAATTCATGGTGTGCAAAGTAGAATAAAATCATGATTTCACATTTTACTCTGCAGTATTAAAAAAGCAAGCCCAGGCTCTCTTATATATCTCTCTATACCCTTATGTTAGGATATAATTATGATTTCTGTAATACCTCAAGAAAGATGCAATAATCACAATCCTCAAATTCTCACAGAATTTTATAGTGCATTATGTTCTAAAATAAACCATCAGATAGACAATGAAATATAAAATGAAACAATTACTTGGCCAAGAACAAGAGAGTTTTGTTCAAAGAAATGGAAGCATCAGAAAGATAATCCCTGATTTAGTCTTGACACAGCAACTCAGATCCTCCACTCTTATGCTGACTTCAGCATAGAAATGGTTAACCTGGGGCATGATTACACATTCCTTTACAGAAAGTGATGAAGCAATACATAAGTCAGTGAGTGTACAAGTCAAGGGGAATAGCGAATAAAAGGAGAGAGGAAAAGAATATATAAGTGCTGAAAGGTAGGATGAAAGAAGCATCTCTTTTTTGTTTATTTTGCTGGTCAGTCTTTTTTCTTTCTCTTCCTTCACTTCTAAAACTGCAAAGCTCTCACATGAATAAGAGTGTGATAGTAGCTAATCCTTCAAAAAAATTGTGTTTTTAAATTGTTGACAATGTGTTTGTTAAAAGACAGGAAGTTCTGCTGGGATATTGATGTAAAACTTTTAAAAATGGGATCCTGAAATAAAATATAATGCATTTTTAGGTGATTATGATATTAAACAATGCCAGAACTCTCAAGTACAAATATGACTGTTTGTATCTCTGTTATGACTCCTGCAGGATTGCATCAGGCAGAGATGCTGTGTCTTGGGAGTATCTAGTTAGACTCTAGGGAGCCCTAAAGAAAAACAGGCACCAAGAAGGAAGACATTACCAAAATCTGAAAATCAAGACAGCAGACAGCAGAAAGGGAATCTTATATCCTCTCCTGCTTCCTTGCTTTCTTGCCCCGCCTGCAAGCTGAAGTCCCTCGCAGGACCGCGAAACTTTTGCCTTTACAATTTGACCATGTTGGCAGTAAAGTGGTGAAGATGAAGGGAGAAATTTCTGGCACTGTCCTCAGCCCCAAGGCTCTTCTGCAAAATGGGTAATGCAGTAGTGGGTGCTTGCCATGGATATTTTCTTTGGTTTGTGTTTCATGCAGAGCATAGCTGGTATCTCCAGCATCATGACAGACTTACTATGCAGCGTATAGAATTTTTGTTGTATTCCTAGTTGTTGTGCTTCTTTTCTACAAATTATATTTATATGTTTTGAGGCAGAATATCTATTGTGGTCCATTTGTGCATGGACTTAAAGATCCTCACAATTAATGTTAGAAGATGAAATATTTTATTCTAAACATGGCTTCTGTTTGTCTGGGAGGGGGTTTGGTTCACTGAATAGAGTCCGGAATATACCTGAACCATATGTTACTAAGTGTAACAGCAGTGTGTATCTCAAAAGTTATAGAAAGGAGATTTAAGATTGTCTGAGGTCAGTTAATTTCCTGTCTCTTCTAGAGTGATAAAAATATGAAGAACTAATGAAGCGAAAAAGTCTTTTTCAACTTTCAGAACATACAAAGACTTTCTTGCAAAAAAGCCACAAAGGAAAAGTTAATAGGAAAAAAGGTTATGACTTCCTTTTACAGTGGTAAATTTGTGGCAAATAAATGCCTGGCTATTTTACATCAAAATATTGTGATGTTAATTCTACCAGATTTGTCTATAACTGCTTTATTATCACAAGTCACTAAAACAGAATGAAGCACTTGTTCACAAAAAAGAAATAACATTTCCCCAAAAAAATTGTTTTTAAACCCAAGAATAAATGAAAGTATTTTTAATAAGTAGCTATGAAATAAAATGGGGTCTATTATATCTCCTTTAAAATATAAGATGCCAAAAAAAGTTATCTGCAGGAAGGATAGTTTGCTGTGGTACAGTATTTCTAAATTGCCAGAGAAATTTTCTGTATTAAAATAAAGAAAGAAATACATAAATGTTAATATATTTTAGCATCATTAGAATTTCACCAATCTCTCCTTCAATGATCATTTGTGTTTGCTTTAATATAGTTAAAGTCAATCAACATAAATAAATATGGCAATGCTTAGCTCAGTTAGGATGAAAACATCAGTATTGGGAGAAAGATATTTTCAGATATGACTGTAATTTTAGGGATAATTTACCTAATTTTTTGAATATTTGTAAAAAAGTTGTTTATCTTTCTCTTAAGAGAGTTCATAGAATTCTAATGATTTATTCATGTATGCAAATAAACGCAACATTTTGTATAATAAACCAGTCTGTTAGCAGCCTAGAACTTGCTTCTGCTTCCACAGGACCTTTTTAACACTATTCATAATCCTGAAGGGTCTTCCAGAAGGTCAAGTAATCCACTTTTCTCATTAGTTATCATCTCATTATCATTAGCTTTTAATTAACTTTGACTATCCTGTATAGGATCTGTGACTGGAGAGTGGAGCCCACTTTGTCTCCTGTACCCCAGCAGCATTGGTGCCTGTCCCCAGCAGGCTGGTAGAGATGAGGGTGCATCATCTGAAGGACAAAACATAGATTGTTGGGGTTTTTGTTGAGTGTGATGAGGAAATAGGAGTTTATGTTTATCTGTTGGAGGTTTTAAATAAAGGAATACCACATAGACCAGAGTGCAAAAAATAGTGACCACTTTCCAACATGGAAATCCTATCCTGCTCTTTGAGTGTCTTTTTCAAATGGAAGTAGAACTTGCAGATTGAATTATGGAAATAAGGATTATAAATCTTTGACATGAGTTGCTCATACTCATTTCCCAGAAGTCATTTACCGTAAGTGCATACTTACGTGATTGTCTCTTCTTATGTTTTTGAGAGTTTTTGAATAAGATTCCCAGATGTTACTAAAATACACCATCACCTGCAGTTTCTTTTGTTCATGCTAAGGTACCAACGTCTATGCACATATTCTTTCACTTCCTGCTAATTAATAATAATATAATAATGATAAATAAATAAACTAGTAGTGTAGTGGGTATTGAGGTTTAAAAGGCTGAATTACAGCATGGCAGGCTACCAATTACTTTCATACAGACAGTAGATACAAATCCATTCACCACGACTTTTATTCTGAGCCATAAGTTAAATTTTAGAAAGAAACATTGTAATCTAAATGCTGAAATTATGTTAGAAGTGAGAAATCAAAGAAATAGTGTCTAATCTTTTCCTTCAAGACACGCTAAACAGTGACTTAGACACTTAACAGCAGATACTTACAAGTATTAAATATCAGAAATTCTTGTGCAGGAAACTGCTGCACTGACAGAACTGAGATGGCTCTAACCTAACCTTCACATTTAATCAGTACATTTCTCTGTTTAATAGTGCGTTTTGTCCTGCTGTTAGCTTTGTGATGATGAAAAACACATTTTGGTTTTGTGTCAGTACTGAAATAGGACTTGCAATCATAAAATCTTTTGCTGCTCTGGGCTGTGTGAGTGATTGAACAAAAATTTCAGTCTGTCAAGCAACAGTCAATAGCCATTGTGGGAGCTGATTTTGTGCTGATCAAGGCTTCTGGAGTGAAAGCTTGTAGTTTTGTCCTGGGAGTGCTGATGTCCTCAACTGCCCAGCAGAGTTAAAGACAAATAAAGATAAATGTAAGATAAAATTTGATATACAATGACATTTATTATCTTATACGATGATGTTATTTATGTAACTTTACATATTTATTTATGTAAATCATGGCGGTATAGAATACAATTATTATTAAGTTAAATATTAGGTAATTAATATTAATATAGAGTTAATATTAAGATATATATGCTACATTCTGTATGGATAGTGGGAGAGGAAGAGATTACATTTTCTTAACCCTTTACCTTCTCACTTTACCATCATTAAATCCCTTACATTGGATTTCTATGCAAGATTTTTTGAACAGAATCATTCACTGTGTTAGGGTATTATCAGTTGGTTTCTGAGAGTTACCTTGTGAGACAGCAATGCTATGATATTGGAAATGCTGTTGGTATAAGTTACTGCAGAATAGAAGAGCTGCTTTATTAACAGCTTCAAATATAAGCTATTTACTTCTGAGGGATAAGTCAGCTTTTCAAGGTAGAAAAACTTGCAAAATTATGTTAGGGAAGCTGAGTTCTGTTATTATCAAACCTAGCACTGCTGAAATGCTTACCTTTTCTTCTGCATTCCATTGAAATGTAAAGCCACTGAATTGGCAAAGCAACAAACAACTATTTGAAAAGAAATCTTTAGAGCTAGAAAAAAAGCTTTTTTTTTTTTTTTTTTTTTTTTTTTTTTTTTTTTTTTTTTTTTTTTTTTTTTTCTTCTCTTTTCTCTCTCTATGTTGCTTTAAGCACTTTCACCTATGCAGCATAAACCAACTCAAACCCCATGGTGGCTGATCATAACATCTAGTCTGGGATGTGTTTGTGAGACCACGTCCACCAGCCTGTGACTGTTATTTCTTAAAGAAAAAGAACTAGATTTATTTGGAAGGAATTTCTACAGACCCATTTATGACAGGCAGCTTGACCATCTTAGCACTAAGTTTGAACTGGTAAATAGAAACTGGAAAGCTACAGGACACCTGGCAAAGAAACAATGGTCATTTCTTTTGCTGCAGCAGGAACTTAGATGTCATGTTGGGTTGTCAAGGCTGAGGAAAAAAACATCATTCAATCTTTACTGAGGATAAAATGTAATGTGAATTTCCTTGGAAAATGACCCTTAGCTTAGAATCAAAACCAGGAAGAGACAATCCAGGTAACAAAGCAGATGGACTTGTCAATTTTATTTTTGAAAGTAATCAAAACAAAACAGCAATAAAGGAGCACTTCTATAAATATAACCATGTTGAAAAACAAACTACTTTAGGATGTTTCTGGGTGTCTTCTTTCCTTGCTATTTGTTTTGTATTTTTGTTTGCTGGTTACTTTTGGCAATGCTTCATGTATATATCTACAGGGAAAAACACTCCTACTGTGGACTCTTCATATGTTTTTGCATATTGTCAGTGAGAGCAGGTGAAGTAAATTTTTATAATTTTACCCAGTTTTATGCTTCTAGTTCCATTAGGATTGGGGAAAAAAAGAAAAAAAAAAACAATGAACAAAACCATTCCTGCTGTGCCACAGAAAATGGTTGCAAGGAGGCTGTACATTCAAGGGCAAAATCAAGGCAAGGAGTGGCAAGCAGAACGTGAGAAATGTCACACAAGCCCTTCTTCTTGTTGTGCTCACCCACAAACAGGTGGCCTGGAGATGGAGAGGGACTTTATGGGGCTGGGACTAGGGGGACATTTGGAGGGACATGGTCACACTGGTCCACTCCTGCTCTGCTGCTGAATTAAGGATAAGAATTTTACAGGCTTTTGAATTGAATTAATTGGCATTAAGGATGGAGATGAGATAACTCTGATGATGTAAGTGGAAGAGATGGAAAGAGGAGAATAAGAGGAATTCTTACACTGAATTGTAGACTGCTTGTCTGGGTTTTTAGTATCCTCCTGGGTTTGTTCCTAGAGTTGGGTGTTCCTGATAAGGGTGGTGGGATAGAGCTGAGCTCAGACTAGTTGCCTATGCATATAATAAACATATTACATGACTGAATTATTGGAATGGATTTTTTTTTAGTTTAATGTAGAAATTCTACAATTAAGTTTAAACTACAAATTTTGAAAAACATGGTTATGTTACTTATGTCTTGTCACATTCCAGTATGAACAAAATGGAATTCAAGTAATGGTCTTACCTCTTATTCATTTTGTTTATCATAATTTTTGGTATCTGTATTTGGATCAAAATTAAAGTCTTAGTTGAAAATGTCCTTTTATATATAATTTGCCACTTATGGATAAATGTGTGTTTCAATCAACTAATCGAAGTTGTGCTTCAGTATGTTTGAGAATGGTGTCTTGACAATGCCAAGTGGTTTGTTTCCATAAAACTTTGAGAAAATCCAGATTGCCAGGCATCATTATCATTTAACAGTGACTAAGACACATATATTTCTATTTTTATGTAAATGAAACAAGCAGCATTACCCTGCATATGTGAGGTTCTCTAGAGATTCTCTAAAGATCACAATTTCACTGCCTATAATGAAAAGTTTGCATTGATGGCTTTTTAAATAGGTATTGCTGCTTCTTCAAAGTGTTAAGACAGTAAGGAACAGTATGTCTTGGATACCATAAATAGGATAAGAGCACATTGAAGTTGTGCTTTCAAACACTACCTCCAGAGCAATGCGTCTGGCAACTTTTATAAGTTCTACATAACCATATTGTTGTTCTACATAAGTTCTACATAACCATTTAAAAACATAAACCAAAGAAACAACAAGGAAAATGTGACATTTGCATAATCTGGTTATAGCTATGTGCTTTTTCTGTTTAAAAAATGGGCTCTTATTCCAAGAGAACAATGGAAAAATGGGGCCTCCTACCTGAAAGGGGAAAGTTCACAATAAAATTTTTGTTTCTCTTGAAGTCCAGTAATCAGAATAAGTATATTACCTTTCATTCTACTTACTGATTATATTAAAACACTAAAAAAACATTAAAAAGTGTGTATATTTTTAAATATTGGCCTAGAATATCAATCACAGACATGACTGTATAATAAAAAAGGAAAGTCATAAATCAGGTCTGTTGCATGTCTTGTCAGAATTTAGGACAAAATCTGTTGCAGGAAGCTGGAAGACATTCATGGTTGTTATTTTGGAGCAGTAATATTTTGCCAGAAGGGAAAATTCTTTGCCTCAAAGCAGTGTCAAATTTTGCAGCTGAATCCAAAACTTTCTTATGACTAAAGTTTTTGTTTTTCTCAGTTAGTTTCCTGAACCTGGAATTCAGTAGAAAATATAATAAGGATACAAATTCCTCATTGAAGTTCAGAAATTAATTCTAGAACCACACCACCCACTATCATGAAATTTCCTAGTAGCTCCTAATGTGCCATGAGGCAAGCAGAAAATTAATAAGAATAACTATATTAAAGTTGTATCACACCTTAGTGTATGTAAAGTTGTGTGTGTATATATCATATATATAAAAAATATGTGAGATAGATTGATAGATATATGTATGTATATACATATGTACATAAAGACAACATATGTATTAAATGTATAGGAACATTTGAAAATGAGACATCCCTGAAGGTGGAATTAAATAGAGTCCCTTAATAAGAAACAAATGAAGCAAGGGTGATGGTATAATAATAGATGACAAGATACAGGAAGAAATTGTGGAGAGATTGGGAAGACATTGTAATAGTTTGAGTTTACTCTTGGGTTGTATGAAATCGACAATACCAAGTCAGAAAACAGTTACATCTATTTCAGTACCTCAGTTTTGATCCCAGTCTGTGGCAAACAGAGAAGAAGAAATGGGCAACCATATTATTATATTTTTTAGGTGTACTCATATACTCTGTTAGTCAGTTATTACCATCTTGACTCATTCCTTAAAGTTTTTTGGTTTTTTTTTTTCACATAAATTAGGAGAAATGTTTTGAGCCTATGAAAGCTGAGGCAATCATTTACCTGCATGCACAGAGTTCAACTATGAGCAAAGTGATAGCATATTTCCTGTTTTGAAATTCCAGTCTGATGATTTCAGTCCTTTGATTCCATTTTTGTTTTATGACAAGAACTAAACACTCATTCCTTATTCACCTTCTTCTTGGCATCCATGATTTCACAGACTTCTGTTGCATGCCTGAGGTTTAAAGGTCAGATCTTGTTCAGAAGTGCTTGTATATCTTTGAGAATTCTTTTTGCCCTTCTTTGCTTCTTTTCAGATCTTATTATCCTTTTGGGGTATGAGGACCATAAGTATTTTATACTCTCTTGCTTTCCTTATCATTTTTATATGTTGTGGTTTTATGTTTCACTCTTCACCCTTTTTACTCTTTCCCCTTTAGATAATACTTTCATAGAACTCTTCATTATAATTGCAAATCTTTGACTAAATAGTAAGGTTAACAACTGGTATTTATGGACTACCAGCAGTAATTCCTTTTCACTGTTGCCATGAAAAAAAATCAGGATTGTTTTCTTCAGTGTACACAATTTCAATGTGTTCAGTATTGGTTTATCCATTGTACTACCAAGTACTGTCATGTTCTTCTTCTTCTTCACTTTCTGACACTTTTCCCAGCATTCTGCTCATTTAATAGAAAAAAATGTTCATTTGAGGTTGGGATGTGTAAAAATATTCAGTGTTTTAACTCTGACATTGACACATTTTTACCACAGTACATGGTATATCTTCCAAGCCTTCCTAGAAAAGAGTTGTCTACAAAATATTAATCCTCACCATTGGATACGCTTATAGGTATAAAATTGTATAGTTAAATAGCTGAAGGATAGTAAGAAATTCTCCTTATTGTAAAGGAAATAGAAGGCAGATTTGACCAATCTGGCAGTCCATCTAATCTAGTATTTTCTTTCTGATGCTGTTGAAGACAGTATGTTTTGGAGAATGCTGTAGCAGACATATTTGCAACAACCCATTTGGAGAGTGTATTTCTTTTTGTTTTTTTTTATCAGACTTCACGGCTTGAAACAAGAACTTTCAATCCTTCATCCTTTAGGAAATTTCCATATCTCTTCAGGGCACAAGGTAATCTTTAGCTGACAAGGGCACAAAGCTACATTTTAAGGAGGCAGGTTCCTCCATCATTTTCCACACGAGTACATTGCATCTTTCTCTGATGTATGTGGCCCTGGCCCATACTAGAGACAGAGTGCTGAGCTAATCACAGCTCTGCTCCAGCACAGCAGATCCTGTAAGATAACAGATGTTCCACAACAAATACAGAATTTCCTGTCAATAGAACATAATTCCATCTGAAAACACATAGTAATGCATGTCAAAAAAGCCAATTGACTGTACTTGTAGGTCATTTTATACCTTATCTCTTTGTAAATACATGTATTCATGGTATGAAATTCAATATATACAATACTGGTTTTATAACCTTGATTCAAATTGTACAAGTATTCATGTTTGTTTGTTTTTCTGAAAGGGAAGGTTATAATTTCTTTATTTTTCAGAAAGCCTTTTTTTTAATGAGATAAGCAATTAAAATTATTTTTTGTAAATGTTTTCTTGTCTCTATGGAATGGAGAAAACAACTGCAGACTGGAAATTGAGATTGCTGTTACCATTTCTTTAATTTAAAAGTGCTGTCTTGATAGGTGAAAATAATAACTGCTCTTTGTCTTCAAAATACTTTTAATTACCAAATAAAAATTGGGACACTTCAGTTCGATTTCCTGCTCCATAGTGAGAAAATCTCTGTTCGGTGTTCAGTAAATCGTTTGGCACCTTCTTGACAACTGAAAATGGGAACAATGATATCTTCCTAACTCGCAGAGGTGGTGTGATAGGCTAAAACCACTAATTGCACTAAATGATCATCTGATTAAAGATCTGAGACCTGTGATCATCCTGAGCCAGCAGTTCTCTCAGTTAAAATCCTCAACTGTCCCTTAATTAATCTGTTTCACAAAAAAAGACATTGATTCACTAGAAAAATCAAATATGTATTGATAGATATGTATGTTTTAGGGGCTGTATTTTGAATAAGATGTGGAGTGTTTGAAGTGTTCTTGAGTCATCTGTTGACTTTTAAAATTTTTTTATAGTTTTCATTCTCTTACAGAGTTTAAACCATGAGGTCATTTCATGTAACTGTCTAGAAGCCATATATCAAGATACTCCTCCAGGAAATACTTTAAATTTTGTCTGACTAGGATGACTTGTGGATTGGCTAGCACACATTTTTCAAAAACACTCTAGTTTGGAATTCAAGCCATATGAAGAGAATATGCTATTTTCCATGGAATGTGTGTCAGTTACAGGAGCTGAGGAAAGATTTTTTAATGTTTTTTTTCCCTACACAGTGTTTCAACACCTCAAACAAACTGAAAAATTTGCAGGAGGAAAAGGTGGCTGACATGGATACCATAGAATTTCATAAAATCTCCAGTATGACCAGTGAATGAGGGAATATCACGCAGAATAAAGTCTCAGCCTTAAATGGCAGCATGGCTTACATTCAAAACAGCATGAAAAACTTAGGGTTATATTTTTAAGGATTATTTCTTTTTATTATTTTTTAAATTGATTCAGTCTATCAGTTCAGTTTCTTTTACTCCAGAAATAAATATAACTTCCAAGCCTGACTACCTTCCGTTTGAACTGAAAAAAAATCAGATAACATGTAACAGAAAAAGTAAATTTGTTCCTATTTCATTCAAGTATTCAGATGTTTATTTTTCCCTATATGTATTTCAAAATGTACTATTTCTTAACTACAAAAAATATCTTCATGCCTCTTGTAGATTAAATTTGAATTTTTTTATAATTATGAAAGTTGGAAATAATTTAGAACACATTTGAGGAAAGTTGGAGCAGTCCAGTTCTGCACTGAACCTCTGAGACTCTTGAGCCCTATTTTAATGTAGTGTGGATTCACAGAAATGATCCATTTATTCAATTTATTTCATTGATTTTCTTCTAATTGCCTCATGATTTATGTAAAATTTTGAAAATTATCCTAAATGTTAGATAATAGGGTAATTTGAATCAGTAACATTTCCAGGTATCATTGCCATATAGATTTAGGTATCCCTGTGAAGGGCAGTATTAGTCTCCAGTAAATAAGGTGTCTTTCTTGATCATACTGGCACTTAACATCAGTGCTTTTATAATTCTGTGATATTTTTTCTATTATAAAACCCTGTACACTCACCATGTTAATTATTGTCTTAATTGAACATTCTTATATAACATCCTAGCTTTATTTCTGTTTGCTGTTTTTCAGTTTTCTGTGGTTGCCCCGAAGATATAAATCACAAGACTTTGTTTTCTTTTACTGAGCACACAGAAAAAAGCATATTCAACTCGAAAAAATGCTCCCTGACTTGCACCAAAAGGTGTCCATACTATCAGACTTACTCAAGTCTTTTTAAGAGGCAGTGTGCACAGAATATAAAATACTATATAAATTCCTTGGCAGGTGAAGGTACACAAGCAAATTTTGTTTTCACCTGCATGTGTTTCAGGACAGAACATGTGTGTGTATATGATATTTCTGTAAAAAAAGGGGTCCCTGATGTGATGGTTTTCACTGTGTAAAGCAGCATAAGCAGCACAGCTTGAGTAAGAAACACATCAGATGAAGAAGAAAAACACTGGTGGGTAACGAAAATAAAAATTAAGTTTTGTCATGCTTCTTCAATCTTAATCTTTTTCAGAAGTGCTCAACAGAGTGGTGGTGGTGGCTCTTAGCAATTATTGCATAAGAACAGTCAGAAGTGCAGGAATGTTTTTTCATGACAGCACGCTGTTAAAGACACAAACTGTAATTCGTTATTTTCTAAAATTTGTGACCTTCTAGCAAATATAATTCTTCAGTTTCATCCCCAGTGAGACATTTTCAGCATTAGCAGGTCAAATCTCTTTGTTTGCTTTGAAGTCAGTGCTCCTGTGACATATATTTATTTCTCAGCATCATCCAAATTTCTAAAAACGTCAGCTCAAGGCCTGTGTAGATAAATACTGAAATACTTTCTCCCTCTGATTGCCATTAGTGTAAGAAATTACTGACTTTTAAACAGTTTTATTGACCTTTTATGCCCTGGGTTCATTTCTCTCAATATCTTCAACAGAGTGATTTGTAGTTTTGTTAATTTTACATTTCCATGATAGTTCTGGAAAGCTATGCAGAATGCACTCCTCCTCCTGATTCTTCCTTCTTTTATCAGAGCATACCAAATTTTCAAACATTGATGCTATTTTTCTCTTTTTATATTTGTTACACAAACTCTTAATATGCTCAGAGACTTTGAAAAGCTTCACATAATTGTACTCATCCTTTTGACACGTCTTACATTTTTGTACATATTTTGGTTCTTTTTCAAGAATTTTCTGGGAACTATGAACTCTTCTCTTACGATTCTTCATGATCAATCATTGTGCCTTCCAGTTTGCCATCTTGGATGAAATTATACTGCAATTACATAAGTTTGTGTGTGGATATACAAATATGTGTTTGTATATTCATATGTATATAGGTGTATGTATGCATATGAACAAATATGTATACACACCCATATGTGTAGGCATAAAATATACAGAATATGCATATATGGATATTCATAATGGCATATTTAGGCATATAAGGAGGCACACAGGCCCTAGCTGCCAGAGTGGCTAGCTCTATAAAACTAGCATGATTTTCTTTTGGTGCTCTTTCCAAGGACTCCAGCTCTTCATGACACTTTCAGAAATCTAGTGTACAGTAGTATCTGTGCATCACTGTGACAAAGCACTTTTTGTCTTCTGCAAATTGAAGTTCATTACATTAGTGCTGATGTTCTCTCAGCAGGTGGTCGTTGTCAATTATTTTTTGCTTCTGTGTAATGAAAGCTGCTACATATTCATTTCAATTCTGTTGCAGAGCTCTGAAGTTTTGACAAGCTGTGAGCAGTTCTTCAATCAGGTAAACTTATGAACAGCTTCCTACTAGTTGGAATCATCTTGTCCTGACTAACCTGGATTTCTCACAACTTGTCTCTATGTTTGCCTCATACACAGTTGAGGTTGTCCTTTTCCTTTCTCAATTTTTAGAGCTTGTTGCAGAAGACAGGCATCCAAACCTCACTTGCTCACTTGCAACAGCTGTTTCCAAATATTGGACAAGGTGATTTTATTTAAACAGGTGCATGCACAAGATAATTTACACTGATCTGAGACTTGGACTATGTCCACATGAGAAAATTACCTTGCCCTTGTCCAAGCCAGCACAAAGTTTCTAGTCAGATCAAACTGAGTTCTGTTCCTCTGGAAATAACAGCCCTTTTCTCAAGACTACATGCCAGTATCAGTCACATGGACATGAAAAAAACCTAGTCCTGAATCCTGAATAAAGTGCTTCTTGACTATACACTACTCAGATGGAAATAAATTAAAAAAAAAAAAAAAAAAAAAAAAAAAAAAAAAAAAAAAAAAAAA
>VXBN01006998.1:193274-214355 GCA_013397395.1 Sinosuthora webbiana
AAAAAAAAGTAAAACCAAACCAGAATATGGTGTTACATTAAAAATGTCTTCCAAATCTTCAGCCTGCTGCAGTACTCAAATTCCCAGTTTCACTTCCAGGATTTTGCCATAAATTCGATACATTTTATACACACACATAGACACATACACACACAAATATAGAACCCCTAACTCTGAATCCATGGAAATTTTTAAAAAATTTTTTCTAGGTATTTAAAAATATTCTAAAACAATGGATCTTCTTCCAAAGCCTTTGTTTGTCTTATGACTTATTAGAGGGACAGTAACTCATTGGGCACTCATATTACACTGGCAACTAAATCTGTTGAGAAACATCCAAGTCATGCTCGTATAAATCTCCCTAACAGCCAACTGGAGCACTCCCTCTACTATGTGCACACACACTGCCAGGCATAAAGAAAAGATGGTTGAAAAGTTTTACTTTGTGTCCCTCTAGACAATAAGTCATCAGAATTCATTTTTATGACTGAAGCCATAAAGAGTTTAGTGGCTGTGGAGCTGCCACTGTTTACTGGAGTTGGTTATCTGGGCTTGCACAATGCAGTGTGCATTAAGTAGGTAGAAATTTGTTTTCAGCTGTATGAAAACATCTGTCATGCTGTCAAGTTTAATGAGAGGGAAGCATGGAAGAAAAGATTGCAATCTAGAAATACAATTAGCTCTCTGGAAAAGAAGTTTGAGACGCATAACTTGTTCATTAAAGCACAGAATGATCAACTCACACACTGGCTGGGCCAGGAAGGCACCTCCGGAGATCTCCTGGTCCAAGCCTCTACTAGGTCAGCAGGAGCAGGGTAGCCAGGAGTGTGTCCAGCTGGGTTTTTAATATCTCTAAGTATAGAGACTCCACAGATTCTCTTGACAACCTTTCTGGCTGTGACCTTCCTCCTCTCAAAGAAAATTTTACTTATGTTTAAGTCTCATTTTGTGCCGTGTGCCTGACAAAAGTTTGTCCTCTTTACTCCCCCATCAGGGAGTATGATCCCTCTGAGCATTCCCTTTTCCAGACTGACAAGTCACAGTTCTTTCAGCCTCTTCTATTATGCCAGATGCTCCAGTCCTTGAGCCCCTTTCTTGGAATCACTCCAGTATGTTCACATCTCTCTCCTACTGGGGACCCCAGTACTGGACCCAGCACTTCAGATTTGTCTGCCAGAGTAGAGAAAAAGGATCACTTCCTTTGACCAGCTATCAGCACTTTTGCCTAATGCAGCCTAGTTTACCTTTAGCCTTCTTGGCTGCAAAGGCAAACTCCAGACTCTTGTCCAACTTTGTGTGCACCAGGACACCCAGGATATTCCCTGCCAAACTTTCCAGATGGGGCATGCACTGGTGCTTGGGTTCTTCCTCCCCATTGTGGATCTCCAGAACTTTTGGTCAATTTCTCCAGCCTTTTGAGGTCCTCCTGAATAACAGGACACCAATCTGGTGCATCAGCCACTCTTTCAAGTTTTGTATCATGTGTAAAATGACTGAGGGTGTGCTGTATCCCATCATCTGGATCATTAATTATAATGCTGAACAGTATTGGCAGTAGTACAATTACCCAAGGGAGAATCTGTGGGATGTCATAGAACTGACATTCATTGCTTTTGAAAGAAGTTATATTCAGTCATTGTATTAGAAACAGCCTTCCTGCCATCTTCAGATCAAAGACTATCAGATCAAAAATTTTCCATTAGTTTTTGGAGTTGTCTTTTTCATTTCATCTATTTTTGAGAATACTCTTCTTCTTTATTGATGAAAAAAGTACTGTTTAAAAACCAAAGACTAACAATTTTTAAACTATTGTGAAACTGATCTTAAACTACGAAACTTTTACATAATACTGTTCATGTTCTTTGTGTTGGACTTTGTTTCAATAAACGTAATTTCAGTTTTCAGTACTGAAGTTTTCAGTAGATGGTCATCTAAATGATGGTCATCATTATTGTCAATTGATAAAGAGATCAGTTATTATAGTTTATGTTAGTCTTTTCAGACCTCAGTGGTCACTCTGTTTTTTAGTTCAGAAGGCTTTTGTATTTACTTTGCTCAGTTCCTCAAGAAATTCAATGATGTTTCAGTAATTGAACTTCATTATGCTATCTGCTAGAGCTCTTGCACTAGACTAAAATTCAGCTGCTGTCTTCTTGAATGACTTTTATTACTCTTCATGTTGTGCCCTTGGAAATTGAACATCAGCAAAGATTTCTCCATCAGGGGTGACAATGTGTTAGACTATAAGGTGATAAAAAAGGAAAGGGATAGCAGACATAAAAGGAAATGTTTTACATCTGTAAATACTGCAAATACTACATCAGAAAATATTTTAGTACCAAGCTTCAAGTAAGCCCTGCTCTTTTGATGTCCACATGAACCTTTTTTTTTCACAGAAAGTGTTACTTCATAGGCATGCATTATCCAAGTGCACAAATGTATTGCTGTTTTCTTATATTCGTGACATGCCCAGATAGGATCCAACCACTAAAGGCAGCAAAACATATTAGGAAATTGCCACTGTAATGCCTCACATGTACTTGATAAGTATAGATCTGCAAACATACTTGAATCAGCATACAGACAATAAAATAGTAGAATCAGAATTATTAAGGTTAGAAAAAATCTCAAAGGTCATCGAGTTCAACCATTAACCAGGTAATATTTCTGTTGGGATCTAGAAGAAGAGACACTCTGCTAATCGTGCTTCTTCAGAACAAGAGGACATTCAGGGTAATCAAGTCTAATTCTTTTGAACTCTGGGATATCACACCTTCAGCAATTGGCAGAAGTCCACCTTAGTTTTGTCCACCTGCCCTGTAAAATCACACTTCTGCTTTCCTGGCTGCTTGCATCCATTTATTTTTGTGTCAGTCTGGCCCTTTAGTTTAAAGAGGAGTTTTCACTTTCTGTTCTTTCTTCTTCCCTTTCTCTGAACCTCTCTCCTTCCCACTCCCTGCCAGAAGGAAATATGACAAGCCATCTTTCCTCATTGGTTTTGTAGCCTTATCAAGCCACACGTTACCTTCCAGCTATAGTATTATCCTTCTTCCATTTGATAACTCTTTCTGTTTCATTAATCAACCTGCAAGTCTTTCCCTGGAGTGTTCCAGTGGCTCTGCACATGGGAAATGTGAAGACGGAGAAGTAAAGACACTGTAGTATCATTGCTAATATCAATTTTTGTATATTTAAGTTCTCAAAAATACCTGTAGGCTGTTATCTTCCCAATCTAAGAAGAAAATGAACAAAGGAAAAAAGGAGAGAGGATAAGGCTTAGTCTTGTAAATTTCACTACTACCTTTGTTCAGAGTAACTGCAGTTTTAAAAATTTGAAGTTAAATTAAGTACCAGTTAAACCCCGCACAGGCTACTGTAGCAATGTAGCTCTATTTTCATGGACATTGTACCTACATGTCTTGCTTTTTCCTGTAGATTAAGTGGCAGTCACT
Organism: Sinosuthora webbiana; assembly: GCA_013397395.1. NCBI lineage: Eukaryota > Metazoa > Chordata > Aves > Passeriformes > Sylviidae > Sinosuthora > Sinosuthora webbiana. The sequence goes on from VXBN01006998.1 coordinate 196,727, forward strand.
CAGCATTTTTTCTGCAAAGTTTGAAAGAAAATTTCTAAAAGACAAAATATTCAAAATTCCACTTTTCCTCTAATCTTTAGTTCAGTTCCATTCCCTCCCTTCTGCCTAAAAATTGGTCTTTGTCATAGTCTGTGCAATGAAAAAAGCCTGCAGGGCCTGCATAATAGCTGTGTTTCCAAGTAGTTTGATAGGATTATTTTTGGGTGAAACCTCAGGAATACCATTCAGCAGTGTCAACTGAACAGATCTTTATAGTTATAAAGGATGTACATAAATAGTGCAGTGTACTGGCTTTGTATAGGAAAAAATAATGAGCTACTTCCATGGCCATGTGTACAGAAATGTTTATCAGGCTGTGATTTCTGCATCAATGGAGGTTCTTAGGTATTCAGAAGGAGCACAGAAAAATGCCATTTTATTTCTGATGTGGAAGAAATACAGGAACATTGAAAATGTAACCTACATCCAGTGCAGTAGTAATTGAATTTTGTTTTGGCATTATTTCATATTATGGATGGATTTTTGTGTGTGTGTGTTTGTTTGCATGTGTGTGCTTGTGCATGCATATACTATATTTCTGTGTTTGTATGTTTCTATATTTTGACAAGGTGTCCTGCAAATTTGAAAAGTGTGAAAATCAAAGCAGTTGTTCCTAATTATTCCTTCTATCTCTATCACAGCATGCAAATGCAGTAATGAAGAAAGTCAAGAACTGTGCATGCCACCTGCAATATAAATGCTGAGGAATTCATGCAGCTTGTCTGAGCCCTCATCATTTCTTTCCAGCAGGTCAAGAACTAGTTCAAAAGTAATGATTCTCTTGAATGGCAGTGAATGTAAGAGGATGCCCTTCCAGGCACTGTGCTCATGCTTGATTTTTCCTTTTACAAAGTTAGTACTAAAGGTATTCCTGCATTCCCAAATTTTTTGTGCCAGACTTGAATCACATTGACAGCCATTATGACCGATATTTTTTCCTCATTCATAGGTAGGTCACAAATAAACTTTACCCCAAAAAGCTATTTTTTTCAACTTTAAGAAGAGAGCCTATACATTTCTGATAGGACTGTGAGTTTGGAAAAAGAAAAATTCCAAATGTTTATGGGACAACATGATGTCTATAAGGCATGAATAAGTATTCTGGCTGACTCCTTCCCTTTACCCTCAATCTCAAATGACTAAAAGATATTTTCTTGGATTTCTTCACTCTACTTGTGTGTTTATATGAAGGATTATATTGAATTATATGAAGGAAATTTATTCAAGTTCTTAGGGGGAAAGACCACATAATAATGATGTCATTCATTTTAATTGTAAATGTCTTCTTTTATACTTTTATGTGTAATATCTATTGTCTTCTGTAGATTGCAGTTTGATAATGGTAATCCTTCACAATAACTTTGAAGAGATAAAAGGATAAGCCCATATAATGTACTATCTGGATTCCTTCACTCATATTTATTGCAGTAGTAGAATAAACATTTAGCTTTTCCTTTTACACTGTATTTCTGTTTTAAAATATGCAAAATGGAATATTTGAAAATACTGCTATCAAAAATTAAAGCTAACACAGCTTCTGGCAAGGATCATCTCTTTCTCAAATAGGGAAGAATGTGAAGAGGAAACATTCCTGCTTCTGAGGTATCCTTTAGGTCTGTTCAGCCAAGCCATGCCTCATGCAATGCTTTAAAGATCAATGAGACTTGTTATAGAGTGACTTACTGAAGTCACTTTGGATACATTATTCACCAAGAACCTCACAGTTTTTATGGGATTTTAAGACAATGATTTAACAAATCTCAAAGGCATGTCAATTTAAAGTATTGATCCAAAGCTTGGAGTTTCAGCTAATTATACCCAAAGATCACAAGTTGATAAAGTTTTCAAAACTAGGCTAAAAAGTTAGGTGGATTAATTCAAGCGATCTGTAGAATTTCCTCCTTAGGGTCAGTTTAAAACACTGTGGAAATCTGCTTTACATCAATGGCAGCATTTTTACCTCCTGTCAGAAGTGGGAGGTGTATAAAGCCTGAAGAAGAAAGATACGCGTATTAGGAGAATTCAGCAAATTTCCTGGAACTTCTGTTCCTTCTCATGTGTTCAGAAATTTAATTTATTATCATATTGCCCTGAAAATATAATTTAATTTGAAAAAATTGATCTGTAATTTCAACCTTTTTACATCTTTAACTCTTTTTACTTTGGGACTGTATTCTTTTGTGAGTGTCAAATACTAAGCATTTAGAAAAATCTACACAGACTGGTTATAGTTAATGAAAGAAATGCAACTTTTCATTTCAAATGCAAAAAAACCCCCATAGTTTTGGCACAGTTAAGAGAGAGACAAAATAGCATAGAACATTTAGGAAAGGCTGCAAATAAACCAAAAAGTACTTTACAACGTTCTTTTTTTACTTTAATCTCAGAGAAAATAGCTGCATTCAGCTTTCTTAGTATTTGCAAGAATCCTATATCCTTTGAGAATATATTTTTAGTGGTCAAAGGTAAACTATATTGCATTCTACTGTACAGCTATATTGAAATATCGTTGTTAAAGAGAGCCTTCAATAAATGCTACTTTGAAACTGAGCCTGAAAAATGAAAAATCTTAAAGCTACTTTTTTTTTTCTTTTTTTTTTTCTAAAACAAGAAGTGATCTGCTGTTCCACCACTATCCACTCTTGCCTGAAAATCCTTATGGAGAAAAGTGTGAAAAATTAGTGGAGGATGAAATAATTTCTAGATAAAATTAGCTTTTTGGTTAAAGATAACAGAAGCAAACAGAAGGAGAATAAACATGATTTATGTTTCTGTTTTGTTCCATATGCACCAATTACAAACAAATTTAGCTGCTGGTGGCCAGAAACCCTAAGGATCTTGTGATGTGTATTCCTGTTTGTCTCTAATCCTATATTAAATATTGTACTGAGGCCTGTTAAACATTGATAAGCTTTTTTTGCACTGTAAGGTCCTCTGAGATCATTGTGCCTAAATACCATGAAGACCTGGATTAGGTTTGTGCATTGTTATGGTGGTTTAGATACATCTTAGCTCTCAGTTGAATCTTTCCAAGGGAGAAAGTCAGCCTGACTGTGTATTAATATTGGTATAATTGTAGTAATTTGCTGTTCAAATCTTAAAAAACAAAAAAAGTATTTCAGTGTAGTTTTCCCATGCTCTAATTCTTCACTATCAAAAGAATTTTGCTAGTGTTTTATGGGAAATTTACAAAAATTTGCAGAATTGCATATTCATCATTATTTGTGTACAAATCTTTGTAAAGAACTTCACTTTTCTTAAACTCATACAATACATTAATTTGGAAACATTGTTTCTTTGTTTTTTTTCTCAGAATGAGAACCTTCTGCTTTGGTTAAATATTTATTTCCTTATTGCCATACCTTTCTGACTTTTTAATGTATGGAACAGAGCTTAGTATAGGTCTGGTTTTACACATACAAATAAATATATATATATATTTTTTCCTAACAGGTGCTTTTAAGGGCAGAAAAAACCCCAAGAATATTATCAAACGACACCCAGATTTGAATTTTCAGTGCCATTTTTTGAGGTCTTGCATTTTGATTTAGATTGGTCCATACAAGCTTTATATATACATAAATAGTACATGCTTTTATGCCTATTGATACAAATCATCAAAGGATAGAGACTATTTTCTGGTGCCAGTGGGAGAAGGACAGAATGGCATCACATATTTTGATGTCTGCAGCTCAGAGCATTTTAGTTTCCATCTCCAAACCCAGCAGCTGTTGTTTATCCTTCAGTATCTTTCTGATAAAGCTGTACTACTAAATACACAAGAAGTGTGTCCAATATATCCTTACTCACTCTTCACTTAGATGTGCTGGTGTGTAGCTGATTTCTGGAATTCTAAAACCAGCTGAGTCCAGGGATATTGTTCTCTGTATCTCAGGATCACAGTTGTTCAAGGCCATTTCCCTAACAAGATAAATATATTTGCTGACATCTATAAGTGGCTTACTACCAAGTGGGATGTTAGCCTGAGTATTCTCTACTGTTTAACAGAATGGCACAGCTCTCTTCAGAGCATAAGATCTCCTGACACTAATTTTTGTTCTTAACAGCACAACTCTCACCCCCATAATCAGCTACCATGCATATTTAATAATACCTGTTTGCTCTTTTGCATAGCCTTATCATATTAGGATCAGATAAATAAACATTTTTTTTTCCAAAGGACACTCATCTTGATATATATCTGTTCAGTTTTCTAAACAAGGGAATATCGTGTTATTTTTGAGCTTTAGATTTTGAGCTTTAGAAATAAAATACATATGGGAATCTTTTGTGTGTATGTTTGAGATCGCAGCAATAACAGCTTATTTTACATCATGTAAATCTTTTCAACTGTGAATTTATTAACGTCAATGCTTTAAGAATTTTAAGTATATAAAAGACCACACTTTAGCTTTGAAATTATTTGCTTGAAAACCTACAGGAAGGTATGGCAGGCTAAAAAACCAAACAAAACTTAAACAAGGAACCTGAGTTTTGCTTTTCTGATTTTTAGCTATCTCAGGAGAGTAAGTGGAAAAATTAATATTAAAGAGAATTTCAGAAGCAGCCCACTGACTTTATTCTGAGTAGTAAATATCCCTTCTCTTTTAAAAAATCCCATTTCTGTTTTCAGTCAAAATAGTAAGTTTCCTCAATCATTATATATTTTTTACGTTCTCTACATAGTTCAGCAAACATTCCCCATCAGCCTCATGAAGTAGGTCATGGAAGAGTAATGCTATTTTTTTGGCACAGCATAGTAAAACCCAGAACAAGTTAATTGCTTTCAAAATGCTGTGCCAGTAGAGAGCTGTGCAACTCCCAAATTCTGAGGTTACATACACATTCATTTGCTTTAAACATGGGTGATAGTAAAGCCAGAAACTTAGTTGGAGTCTAATGTTTAATGTCTGTTTTCTTCTTCTTCTTCTTCTTCTTCTTCTTCTTCTTCTTCTTCTTCTTCTTCTTCTTCTTCTTCTTCTTCTTCTTCTTCTTCTTCTTCTTCTTCTTCTTCTTCTTCTTCTTCTTCTTCTTCTTCTTCTTCTTCTTCTTCTTCTTCTTCTTCTTCTTCTTCTTCTTCTTCTTCTTCTTCTTCTTCTTCTTCTTCTTCTTCTTCTTCTTCTTCTTCTTCTTCTTCTTCTTCTTCTTCTTCTTCTTCTTCTTCTTCTTCTTCTTCTTCTTCTTCTTCTTCTTCTTCTTCTTCTTCTTCTTCTTCTTCTTCTTCTTCTTCTTCTTCTTCTTCTTCTTCTTCTTCTTCTTCTTCTTCTTCTTCTTCTTCTTCTTCTTCTTCTTCTTCTTCTTCTTCTTCTTCTTCTTCTTCTTCTTCTTCTTCTTCTTCTTCTTCTTCTTCTTCTTCTTCTTCTTCTTCTTCTTCTTCTTCTTCTTCTTCTTCTTCTTCTTCTTCTTCTTCTTCTTCTTCTTCTTCTTCTTCTTCTTCTTCTTCTTCTTCTTCTTCTTCTTCTTCTTCTTCTTCTTCTTCTTCTTCTTCTTCTTCTTCTTCTTCTTTTTTTTTTTTTATAACTTTTTTCTTCTGATAATTATTATTTTTTTTCCTGTGGATATCTGGGTATAGCTGGCCACAGATTTTTTTATTTCCTCCAAAACAGGATATATCATAGTTGAATCTAAATGGCTGAATCAGAAAGAAAAATAAAACCATATTCTGTTACTTAATGGATGTTATGCCTTGAGAGACTATACCAGCTCTGGTTGATACAAACTTCTGCTGAAATTGGAACTTTTTTTTCTTTTTGGGATTGTCTCTTGACAAGTTCCAAAATATTTAGGTTGTGCCTGTGAGGAAGCATGTCTGAAAACACAGAGGAAACAGGGCATTGCTGGGTGTGCTATGGGTGTGAGCTGTCCTTGGTTATGCCGTCTCTGAATCCTACTGCTGCAGGTCAAGGAATTCCCATAGCAATTATTTTCATGACATGGGAAACATGTCTTGACTGTTCTTTTTAGCCCGCTTTCATTGTGACACCCCTTTAAACTATTTTTTCTTTTCCCTTCCCTTCCCTTCCCTTCCCTTCCCTTCCCTTCCCTTCCCTTCCCTTCCCTCTTCCCTCTTCCCTCTTCCCTCTTCCCTCTTCTCCCTTCTCCCTTCTCTCTTCTTTTCTTTTCCAATAGTTCTGGAATGAACTGTGTCAGTCAGCTTGACAACTACTCACAGGGTTTGTTTTTTTTTTTTTTTTTATTTCCATCAAATTTCATGTCAGCCAAATCATGTTGCTGACTAAGAACATAGCTCCACAAACTGAGCTGCTGCAATAACTCACTGCTGCTGTTGAAATCCTGTTGCTCCTTCACTGGTATCAGCCCTCAAGTCCTGCTTCATTTCTACCAATTTGACACTAGTGTTAAAATAAAATCCCATTCAGAAAGACAGGAGGTAAAAATAACTTGAGATTGCAACAAAGAACCAGGCAAAGAACAGAAAACAGTTCTGCATTCACTTCTGTCATAGTCCTATGAAACTGAAGGGAGAGGGCAGCAGCCTGCCTGTTTTCACATGACAATGCTGCCCTTTTCTACACTGAGAATACAGAGAGGTGCTTCTCATTCTCATGACCACCTTAAAAATAAATTAAATACATATATCTATTTTTTTTAATGATGAACATGAAAATTATTAGACACTTAATATTTATTACACAGAAGAAGGATAAGGACAATGCGTTCACCTGAACCTCACTCTCTACCTTTCCACATTTACCCTCAGTCTTATTGGAATATTTACAGTAAATTTGAGGGCCCATGCTTCCATGTCAAAAGTACATGTAAAAGAAGAGTAGGAGTTTTCTATATTTTAGAAAAGTAATAAAGCACAAATTGTACTCGAAAACCCTTAAAATATATAGTTCATCTGTGGGCAACTTCATGGTCAGTGACTGAAATAAATTGCTGTTTTTGCCTAAAGCTTGTATAATCAGCAAAATCGTGATGGTGTTTTCTAAAATGCTTAGAGTCAAATGATTTAGGTGGCGATCCATGAAGTTTTAAATATTTTCTATATTTTAAAAATGAGTATTTGGTTGGTTCTTATTAAACTGCTTTTACAACAATGCATTGCAGTAATACCTACGAATAAGTATTCTTGTACTGCTGACATTGTGGTTAAACTTACAAGAAAATAGATATAGACTGCACATTAGACTATGTCTATTTCTATCAAATTGCATGAGTGAATTATTTTTTCAGGTGAAATTTGAAAAGTTCAGTTTTGGAACATGTTGAGGAGAAAGGAAGCAGATCTTGAAAGAAAGGAACATACATGTGGTATTATTTAGACTCTAGAAATTCAAGTCACAAAAAGTTTGTGTGGATTTAATTGAAAGATCTTTTGAGTTATTTGTGCTATTGTCTTTTTGATCATCTGAGTTTCTGATGAATAGTTTTTCAATATAACTCTCACATATGTGTTGGCAATTTTTCATAATGAGGGCAACAAAGTGATTTTGCTTCAAGTTTGAAATTCTTTAAATTGATGGGAACACTACCTGAATCTAAAGTAATAGAACCTGCATTTATAAAAAGAACGTAATTCATATAAAGGGTTTCAGAAAGGAGTTCTCTTAAAGTATTCTGATTTTTCTGTATAATATTTTATCCTGACCTTTGGGAAATGCTTATAGTCTCTTAGATACTTTTTTTCTTTCTCTTATTCATGTTGAATACTTCTTGTACAGGATATAATTCCACTGAATCAGGAAGCTTGTTTATCAGATAGGTAAACAGGTACTACACGACAAAGGTGATAGAATCTTTTCCAATGGATTTTTAGCCCTATCAAGCAATTCCTTTTCTTATATATATGAAAAAAGTGAGGTTCCAGAGTCCTTGATTTCTTGAAAGCAAATAATAATACAATTTCCATCACTATTCATAAGCAGATCCTTTATTCGGATTCACACTGCCATAACTACAATTGGCATCAGTAGCACCTGTGCATATGTAACTAAGGGCAAAGCTTGGCCCTTAATCAAAATCATTTTCTGCAGCAAGAATATCCATTTATGATTATTCAGTTTATATTTTAGATGAGCCATTCAGTTCTCTCTTTTCTTTCAGTAGTGTATCAAAAATTGTAAAACTTCAGGAACTTTGTTGTGTATTATTCCATTGCATTGTCAAAATAATTAATATGGGTTTATATTATTCTGCAAAAATCCATCATATGTTCTAGGCAAGTCTTGCTATTCTGGATGTTTATGAGACAATCCAAGCATCAAGCCCTGTAACCCAATGAATATATTATTGGCCTTGCTAATGACAGATTTCAGGCTTCACAGTAGCTCTGCAAATCCTTGGACTTTTTAGGCTTTGTCAGGACTTCTCTTGGCCTACTCAGAGCTATGTTTCACAATTTTCAGCTGTAAAAGCTGTAATGACCTATTTTATAATGGCTATTTCCTAATTTGTTTTACTTTTTCTGAGCTTTGTTTTACCAAGTAGTAATTTTATATATATATATATAAAATGATACCCATGATTTTTATATTGATAGGACTACTAAGTAATTTTTTTGTGTAGAATGAACTATTTATGACCATACCATAATGATGCAGAGTAATGGAATAAAAGAATGGGAGTAAAGCAGAGCCCCTAAATGTGGGGAAAGATCATGCAATGTAGAGAGCATACAGGGATGGGATGATGACAGTGGTGACACCTGGTGATATGAGGACCCCCAAGGCTTTAAAAAAATCATGAGTGGTCAATTATCTATTGATAGAGAAATATTGCCTTCACACATGTGTAAAACCAGGTTTTTTAGAAGTAACAGGAGAACAGAGAACAAATATGTGAGATAGGAAAGATGCTTGTTTGCCATATGGGAAATTAAGATATATTAGGGACAAATAAACCATCACAAAACCACAAAACCCAAACAAAATAAAACCCAAACAAAACAAAACAATCNAAAACCCCCCCCCCCCCCCCCCCCCCCCAAAACAAAAAAAAAAAAAAAAAAAAAAAAAAAAAAAAAGAGCGGGAAAACTGTGTTAGAAATATACATTTGACCTGAAATGAGGAGCAAAAAGTGTCAATATCAAGATGATGCAGGACCTGAGGGAAGGACGGGGATTGCTGATGATGCTGCAGTGTCCCCCTTTTGCTGTGATGTTGCAGACTCTAAGACCTATAGAAGCAGTAAAAGGGGAGGAATAACCCCACAGAAAGGGCCCAAAATCCAAGAAGTTTCTGCATAACAATTGTAAAGGTTTTATTTTTGAGATTTTCCTCTGAAATAGATTTCTTACCTCCTTTTTTTTTTTCTTGTATTTTCTATTAAACAACTAACTAAATTCATGATACTGTGTAAAAGGTAGGTTTTTTTCTTTTTGTTGAAATAAGTATTTTGAACATAACAAATACACCTTAATGCTTTCCAATGGAGCATGCAGCCCCTGTGTTGAAGTGTAGATTTTGCCATCTGCTCATACACTTGGGGAATTTCTGACTCTCAGAGGTACTCCCCATGTAGAACATTTATTCATCCTATTCATATGTGAATTCTCAACAAGTCAATTTAAACAGCAAATATTTTTCAATGTCTCAAATAGGTAATTTTTCTAAGGCATATAAGAAGAGCATCCATGCTTTTAGTGCCTGCTCCAAAAGAGCAAATAATAGATGACCTGTACCAAGGAAAGCACAATGGTCTTGTAAAAGATTAGGTTCTATAGTCTTAAAATTTAGTTATTTGGAAGATCATTGAATATCTTTCCCAGTCAACATCTGATTTGAGTAGAATCTTCTTAGAACTGTTAAATTTTACAGGGGAACAGAACAATGAGATGACTAACTAAAAATATTTTCCTAGGCATTTACTGAAAGAAATAACACCCAGAAGACTGCCAGCCTTTATCTATCCTCAGCAATAATTTTATCTTCACTGTAATGTCCTTAAATCCCATTAGTTCCTTTTATCTATCATAACTCAGAAGGTGATGTGTGTTATTCTCCAGTAGTGCTGGAAACATCGTGAGATGGCTTTTAATAGGAAACTTGGAACATAAAGCAACAGCAGTAGCGCATATTTGGATCCTAGTTCTCATTCACAGAGAAAGATGCAGGTCACATGTCTTAATGCACCATGGGAGTGGGGTGAGAGTGGGGATTACAGAAATAAAGGTACTGGAAGCGCATCCAGCACCTTCAGCAAGCAGGGCTACAAGCTGCTGCCTCTAGCAGTGTTTGAAAGGATGTACAGATGTGTGCTTGTGGGAAGTTCCCTTCTCACTTGGGGAAAGGTGGTTCAGGAGGAATGGGCAGGTGTTCAGGGTGTAATCCAAGGGACAGAAAAAGCCTCACTGTGTCTTTTACCCAATGTCTTTACACAAGAGCAGCGTGCAAAACCATGGTAACAATGCTTGGAAATCACTTTCTGTGATTTTTCTTCCTGTATTCATCTTCATTTTTGGAGCCCTGTTTTTGAGGATTGACAGTTATTTACTGAGTTATGAATGGCAGCATAACACTTATGCTGGAGACAACATTTTGAATCTCCAGCAACCTGCATATGTGAAGATCATACATCTACCTTTTCTAGACCAAGCGAAGACCCATAATTCTGTCTTAATTTTCTCCTTTACTTTTCCAAAAAATAGCTACTTGAATTTTAGTTGTTACAAAACAAAAGTTTATAAAAGTACTGTGAAAGATATTTGACACTTCCATGCTTCCGTGGAAGTATCTAGCTTATTAAAAAATTGTTTCTTGCTGCCATAGTATCTTTAAAGGAAACCCCTCTCAAGTGTCATGAAAATAATTGCTCTACCTGTTCATAATATTACAATAATTATGAACTAAGAAACTTTATTAACTATCACTAGAATTACTTCTTCTAAATAAAAATATTCATGCCAATTAGGGAAATACTTTTCATATTTTTAATATATTGATATATCATTGCTCTGATATAAAACTTTAATACTATTGTTGGTAGAAAATGTTGGACTGAGTCCAAGACAGTGAAGATAAATAAGTAGAAATGGAAATGAAACTCATAGAAAATATTAAATATTATCATTATATATTTCCTATTTGCATTTCTGTCCATCCTCCTTCAGTATTTCTAATGAAAGAAAACACATTGAATATCAAGAGCTGAACAAGAACTGAAATTCATTTTAAGGATAAGGGAAGTGACATGAAATTGAATAGAACTTTTACCATCAACATTATTCATAAGGACCATTTGTTGATTAAACTATCTGTTGTACTCTCAGCATGTCATATCACATCAATCACATATGAATTTAAATTAAAGCCATATTCCAAAAAATAATAATTGCCAAGTTGCCACGTGTGCCATCTGAGTGCTAAATTTAAGCTTTTGCAGTACTTCAGCAGCTGCATGAACCTATGAATAATTCATTGACTGTATGAAATAGTAGATTAGAATTAACCAACTAGTTGCATATTTTAGCTAATGTTTGTCATTGAAGAAATATAACTAGCCAATTCACCAGATACTTCATAATGAAAAGCAATTCTTTTGTGCAACACTTTGAAAGATCAGCTTAATGCTTAATATAAGCTTTAGGCAAACAGAGAGGAATTGGGCTAAAATTCAAAATTACAAGAAGAAAAAGAATGTAATAAATGATATGCAGAGGAAGAAAAGGTCTTCAGCTAGATAATATACAAGTGGTTTGTACATAACTCCAGGGATTCTTGTTCTTGTATTTTACAGACAACAGGTGATTTTTTAGGCTTGCTTATATTTGTAATTTTTGTGTATTTTTAGATTGAAGGAATCATGATATACTTTCTATGCACATCAGAAATTATTTATCTTTATTTCCTAACTAACTAGCATTAAAGTCCATATTTCCAATTGCCAGAGATATGCTGATACTGGGTTTGCCTGCTTTCTGTGTCTGGTAACCAACAGCAACTATCTGCTGGAAGGAAACTGAAAATTTTCTTTGCAGGCATTAGACATTCTTGTTCTCACACAAACTGCCAACACACAAACAGCTCATTTTATACCTATGTGCTCAAAAGTAATGTATTTTTAAAGCCAGAAAATGGGGTGTAATTTCTCACTAAGGTGTGACTGAAATCACATGATTTTATAGAATCAGAATATCTCAAGTTGTCAGGAACCTATAAGGATCATCAAGTAGTCATTGCAGGACTAATTAAAACTAAACCAAATGACTAAGTAAATTATCTAGACAGTTCTTGATCTGTAACAGGCTTGGTGCCATGACCACTTCCCTGGAGAGTCTATTCCAGTGAAAAACCTTTTCCTAATGTTAATTTTGAACATCCCCTGACACAGAAAAAAATCAAACTGTCTGGGGAAATGATTTTCCCCCTCAGGAAAGTGCTGCCTTAGGAAGCTGCCAGGGTACTTTTCTTCTCATCACAGGGGCAAGTGTGACTCTTGAACATTTTATTGCACTTTATGTTGACCTCAGGCCTCTGGGTTGGTCAGATGTAAACTAGAAGCTTAAATAATTATGTTCTGGAGCTTATGGACATATGTGATTGCCACTGGTTTGGATTTTTTTAATAGTTTTCATAATTTCCCTTTTTAATCTGTGAGGGCTGGTACTATAACACATTATGCAAATTTGTAACCAAGTCTGCAGCACGACTCTTAAAGGGGAAATAAGAATTAGTGGCACCATGTCCCGTGTTTGGAAGGAGAAGCCCCAACACTGGGTAACAGTATGAAGCCTCATTCTTAGATGACCCCTTGCCTACTTTCTTTAAGAGTTGTCCTTTCACATGTAAAGCAGGATGGGAAGGAATTTTTGATACTGTCTGTAACTTGTGTGTGACCTGATGGGTTATAACTTGCTTTTTTTGTTGACATAGATGTTTAGCCATTCTTAATGAAATGTAATTTTTATCTAATTGTAGTTTATGAATTATTTATAACAGTCATATCCAGGTCTTCACTTCTGGATTATACTGCTGTCTGCAACTAGTAGAGGAGCACTTATCCAACCTGATATGAAGGGGTCAGGTCTTGCCAAGCAGAATTTAAGAAATTGTCTAATTTAGGGTATGACACACAAATGTGCTTCCTTGCTTTAAAATTACTGTCTGTAGTAGTAATAGTTGTAGTAGTAGTAGTAGTATTAATAATTTATTATTAGTAATAGTAATAATAATAGTAATGAGGGGAGGAACAGGGGAGGGAGGGAGGGAGGGAGGGAGGGAGAAATGAGATAGCCATGGGTAATGCTACCAGTGTAGTAGAAGTAAGATGGTAATAATACAAAACAGTATTACTTTTATTTAGAATAATATCTGCCTCCTTTGGTATAAAATAATGAAGGTGATGCAATAGCCTGATAAAGGGAACTATTTAGAAGAGATTAAGGTACTCCAGCGTTGTTTTTATTTGTGTTACAACTGCTTGTATTTAATATACCAGGGCTTTGCAATGGCCAGTGCTTTAAAGATATCTAAATGAGAAAACTCCTAGTCCAGGAAAAACACTCAGAAGAAATAAGAGAAAGTGAAGAGGCAAAATGAAGTAACAGTGCAGTGGGTGTTTTAATTAAAAGCAGTGGATGAAGGTGGTGATTGGTCTGATTAACTGGCAGAACAGTTGGCCTGGCAAAATTTAATTCACTGAGGTTAACAGGAACAACTTTCTACACAGATACCCTACTTTGTCAGCCTCTTATTTTACTTCAGCTTTTTCCCACCCTGTCAAGAAGATTACTGAATAAAATACTAAAGGTTTCATCATGCATTACTGTTTCTAACTTCATTTTTTGTTTTATTTTTTATGGTGTTATCAAGCATGTACATAGGAGGAGATCTGTTCCATCACCTAAGCCTGTTTCTATAGTAATTTAAAAAAAATCTCCATGTGTGATATATTTCTCAGAATCTCAAATAATTAGGACAATTGGTCAAATGGCACATTCCTGATTCCACAGGGGTATACTGCAGTTAAGAAAATTCTGCTCTATTAAGATAATTTCATAGTGACAAAAAGATATATTAGTATGTATAATTATAATGTTTAGCATTTACAATGTGCCTTCTACCTTAGGATGTCAGAAAGTTCTTCAGAAGAGTTTGTTTTGCATTCAGACCGTGGTACATCTGCTGCTAACTCTGTGTTACAGATAAGGAAAATAAATTACAGAAAGTTAAAATATGTGCAAAAGCCTATGTATTAAGCCACTGAAAGAGGCTGACTGAAAGAACTAGAAGCAAAGTTTTGTCTCTACTTTGGTTCACTATTTCTGATGCATTCAAAGGGCTAGATTGCAAGTTGAGCTGTGTATCTCAGGCATGTGCCCTCAGAGGTCTCTTCTAGAGTGTACACACAGAGAATGTTTGGCTCTAACCCACTTGTTTCAAACAGATGAATCCAAATTTTCACATCATAATTCAAATCTGGGAAAAAAATTGGAAGAATCATGGCCTACAGGCTTGTCTAAGAGGGGTAACAGCTCAGAACTTCTGGAGCAGCAGCTTCCTTTATACCTCCTCCTCAGGTCTTGTCTGAGTCACAGTTGTATCCACACCCTTCACAACTTATCTTTAATGCAGAGATCCTCCAATGTAAGGATTTGGGATTATGGAATCATTGGCAATGCTGAGGAAAAACATCACTTCTGACAGATGAAAAGTGTAGAGGACCAAAGACATTACACAATTTTGTATTAGAATTTGAAGATTTCTGTTTTCAAGTTAAAGAAAAAATAGCAACAATCAAATTTAAAAAATAGATTTCAAACATTTCAGTTAAAACTTTTATTTCCATCTCCAAAACTTCTCTATATCATCAACAGCAACTTCTTTGTAGCTCCAAATCCCTATGGTGTCTTTCAGATACGATGTTTCAGTGCAAATCTACTCTTTCCTTTCTGCAATATAATTTCAGTTTTCTCCTATACTTAAAATGTTTCTGTTCCATGTTAATAACAATTTTTGGAAATGTATAATCTCTGAACCAGACACTGAAAATTCCCCTAGATAAGGGGAAAGAATCATCCTAGATGATAGGGAAAGAAATTCCATGAGGCTAAAATAAATTAATTAATGTTAAAATCATCCCCAAGATACACTACATGAATGACATAAAGATCATCTGGGGTTGTGGAGATAAAAAACAAGAAATCAATAGTCCTGATAATCCACACTTCAAATGTTTTCCAGTTATTAGATCTTTAAAATGTGTAGAAGAATCGGAGAATCAGAATAAAATATTAGGAAGAAAAGAAGATATTAAATAAAGTTTTGGAAGGTGCTGCTTTTCTTTAGGAAGAAGAAAGGCAAAATAGAAGGATAAAGAATAAGTTTCCCATAACATCAGCTGAAAGTTAAGAAGTAACAGCCATGTTACAACAGTAAACCACAAGAAGTTCCACCTGAACATGAAGAAGAACTTCTTTACATTGAAGATGCCAGAGCACTGGAACAGCTGCCCAGGGAGGTCATGGAGTCTCCCTCTCTATAGACATTCAAAACCCACCTGGATGTTCCTGCTCCAGGTGACACTGCCTTGGCAGGGGTGGGCATTAGACTGGATGATCTCCAGAGCTCCCTTCCAACCATGATGATTCCGTGATCATAGCAATTGAAAAAAGAAATACTTTCTAAAGCAGTCTAATCACAAAATGTGCAATTAATGGTCACTGTGTCTTATCAGGGGTTTAGAAAAAAATGTAGTCATTGATATAGAATGCAAAACTTTTTGGTATTAAAACTTATACTATTGATACTGAAATGAGTAAAACAAGCTATAGGGCATGACAGACTTTCTCTGATTTTGCAGATTTAGGATGAGTCTTTCCTTACAGCTACTCTATGAATGTCTAAAACAGAAAACCTTTCTTGAAATCCAGCTTGAAGGTGGGATGAGAAACAATATGCTGTATTGAGCCACTGCCAAGCACTGTGTGCTTTCTGCTACACATCTCTGAGATGGGGAGGAGAGGGGAGAATAAAAAGCTTTGGCTTTGCTATGGGGTCAAGTAAGTATTTAGGTCATGTTTTTCCTCTCATTCAAGGACTCAGGATGTAATTATTTGTCACTCTGAACTAGCCCTTTGTCCGTAAAAGAGATATTTATGTGAGGTACTTACAGATTGCTGCAGAAAAATACTGCTTAGACTTCTCCTTCTGTTACTGTCATTTCAAACCTTAGTTCAAATCTCTTGTTTCTTTCCAGCTGAACTGTAAAAACATGCCAATGTTGTGATGTGAACAAACAAGGACAAGAAAAACCTGTCTAACGTAATTTTACTTGACACCTAAATTGTAGTCATGTTGGGTTCAGAAAATAAAGAATGCAGCAGAAAATAAATGGGCTATTTTTTTCTTTAATGCCAGTACATTTTCTGTTGTAATTTTCTGCATATCAAAAATAGAGAGGTTTTCTTCTGAACTAATCAAAACTAACTAAAATTTTAGGTCAAAAATATTTCTCTCTAGAACTACTTTGATCTTACAACTACCTTATTAGGTTGAAAGAACAGTCAGTTCTAGTTTATCCTACTAATCCTAATGTTACCATGCTGGATTGTCACTAAATCTTTCATCTATTTTTCATGTTAGCCGGAAAGCTCACACAATTTTTGATTTGTATAAATAGTCTTCAAAACTAAAACAAATTAGTACCTTTTAATTCTATACAAAGAAAACTTTCATTAAATCCAATGAAATTTTGATTTAATGTTTTATGCAACTTTTTTGCCTTCTTTTAAAAAATAAATATAACTTTGCATAATATTCCGTTACTGTAATGATCACTGACCAATCAAAATGCATGCTTTCATTTCAATGTATATCTAACCTGGCACATAGAATACAGACATATATATGATGTAAAGGACACATAATGAAGCTCTGCATTGGTTTCAACTCTTTTTTATGTCAGATGAATATAATTTTTTTTAAGTATTATTTTTTTTCTTGTATTCTGAGGAGCTGAACTTTTCCAAATTCTGTTTCAAGACCCTTGTTCACCTGACCATTGAGGCTAAGGCTGAGCAGCATTGGCACACAGGCAGATTTAGAGGGAGTGTTGCTGCTTACATGAATGAAGAATAAGGCATTGCCCCAAGAACCCTAATGGACAGAGACAACCCAATTTATCTGCCTCTTTGTATCTTTGGCTAACATCATCTCTGTGGGCTTGTCTAAAAAAATCTGACTGACTTACTTTTCTAATTGCTCCAAACTCTCTCCATTTCATCAATTTTCCCTGCCTGAAAAGTGCTGATAAAAGGCCCTCATTCTGGCTGACTGGGAAATGAACAAAAAGGTGCCGCTTCTACTTTTCTTTCCAATAAAGTTTGAGGGATTTTGAAGAAAATTAAATTTTGAGGTGATTAGCTAAACCTGCAGCTTTAATTAATCACAGCCTTAATCCATCATAATGCTTATGCATGTATCAAGATTTTAGGCATGTGGACATGAGTTCACACAAGTGGGTTTTTTAGAGAAGAAAAATGTCTGAGTAAATTTTAAAGCCAATTTTTTGAATTTTCCGATACTTATATAAAATTGTGCACAGTTTAAACTTCCACAAAATATAGAAAAATATTAATTTTAGTCTAATTTTAAGTTGCTAGAAACATCCAGATATTATAAAGGT